>PVLC010022332.1:0-26876 GCA_004027655.1 Graphiurus murinus | reverse complement strand
CACATAACTTAATGAGATCCTGGTTCAACTAGGGAGTAATCCAGTTACCTGAGGGACTTCAGAAAATGAAGAAACTCCAGTGGAGCCAGAGAGGTGAAGGTGGTCTAGGGGAAAGGGGGTAGGAGGTGGGAGAAGTAATGAAGGACTCATCTCCATTGATATTACCTGCATATGTGAGAATACCAATGCCAATCTCAATATCCTGTATGGGTAATGGGGAGTGGGAAGGGAGCTGGGGGAAAGCTCACCAGGTGCTGTGTGCATGTATGTCACTATCAGTAAGAACTTCATTATGATGTGAGACTATGATGCACCAATAAAAATATTTAAAAAGCTGGGTGTGGTGAGACATACCTGCCATCCTAGGACCTGGGAGCCTGAGACAGGAGGACTGCAAGTTCAAGAACAGCTTCAGCAAGTACTAAGACTCTCATCAACCTACAGAGACCATGTTTCAAAATAAAAATAGGGCTAGGGGTGTAGCATGGAGGTAGAATGCCCCTGGGCTCAATCTCCAGTATCACACACACAATATATATATAAATAAAATAAGGAAGGAAGGAAGAAAGGAAGGAAGGAAGGAAGGAAGGAAGGACTACTTTAGGGTCTTAAATTCTGTTTTTGAAAAAATAAAAAGGGCTGAGAGTGTACCTCAGAGGTAGAATGTTCCTGGGTTTAATCCCCATTACCATAAATAAATAAATAAAGTTAAAAGTATAAAGAGCCAGGCACAAGCTGAACATGGTGGTGCACCTTATAATCCCAATACTTGGGAGCCTGAAACAGGAGGATCACAGATTTGAAGCTAGCCTCAGCAACTTAGTGAGGCCCTCAGCAATTTAGTAAGATCCTGTTTCCAAATAAAAGATAAAATAGGGTTGGGGATATAGCTCGGAGGTATAATGTCCCTGGATTCAATCCTCAGTACAAAAACAAAAACAAAAAAGAGCTGGGCATACTGGTGCATGCTTGTAATCTCAGTACTTGAAGGCTGAGACAATGGAGCTCAGGTTCACAGCCAGCCTCAGCAACTTAGTGAGACCCTGTTTCAAAATAAAAAATAAAAATAGGGCTGGGAGTATATCTCAGAGGTAGACTGCCCCTAAGTTCAATCCCCAGTACTGAAAAAAAAGTATAAAGACTTCAGAAACAAAAAGGTTTCAGTAAAATGGTAAGTGAAAATAGCAAAATAAAAATCATACATATACCATAATGGATAAATTTTGTATACTGATAGAAAAGAAGAAAAATACAGATAGTTTTAATGGTTGTTTAATAGAACTATGGGTGATTTAGAAATTCTTTAATGTTGCTTACAAATTCCATTTTCAATTAAAACATTAATTATAATAATACAGTATTTATGATTGTAACTATCTCCATATTAGAGAGCATCTTTTAAGTTATAATGTTGAATTTAAAAACTTAGCACAGAAATTCTAGATTTGAGCCAGATGTGATGGTGTACACTTGTAATCCCAGTACTTGGGAGGCTGAGACAAGAAGATCACAAGTTCAAAGCCAGCCTTAGCAACTTAGCAAGACTCTCAACAACCTAGTGAGACCCCGTTTCCAAATAAGAAATAAAATTGGACTGGGGGGGAGTGGTGTATAGCTTGGAGGTAGAATGCCTCTGGGTTTAATCCTGAGTACCAAAAAAAAAAATTCTAAATTCTAAATTTCCAGTTTATAAAGCTCCTTTTATACACACTACTAAGCAGCAACTATTTGCCAAGAGTCTGTGAGATATGATAGAAATCAGGACAAATGCTGAAAATATTACTGAAAAATACAGTGCAGGCCATTATTAAATGCTGAACAATCCATAAGCCATGTGATATGACTGAGCCTCCTTTTTCAAAAGTATAAAAGGACAACCTTGGGCTAAATGACCCTGAAGTTCTCTTTTCTTTAAAAATATTTTTTTAATTCTAAAATGTGTGTAAGGATAACTGTTTCTCTGCACATACATGCACAAGCTGGTATGTGTTTTACATCTTTCTGAAAAACAGTTTGGACAATGACATGAAGAGCAATGGAGGAACATCTCAGAGAGCCCTGGTGCGGCTTGTCCTCCTGCCAGCATTTGCCACACATTTCTGCCAGCCAGGGCAGATGACTTTGCTCCAGGAGCTACCGAAAGTGTTTTCTAGTCTCTAAATGATGCCTTGCATGCCTCTGAATTCTCTGCAGGTGGTTTTTCTTGCCCTTTATCCACAAACTAAAGCTGAGAGTCAAAGAGAAGAAGAATTTTAATGGCAAGAGTTAAGATAGTAATTTTCCTTTCACAAGTCAAACACCCATCTCCCTGGATGAAATGTGATTCGCTTCAAAATAACCCACTGGGCCAGGAGCAGTGGCACACACCTGTAATCCCAGCATTTGGGAGGCTGAGACAGGAATATCACAGGTTTGAGGCCAGCCTCAGCAACTTAGCAAGACCCTGTTTCATAACAAAAAATAGAAAGGGCTGGGGGTGTAGTTTAGAGGTAGAATACCCATGTGTTCAATCCCCAGTAACAAACAAACAAAAAATAATAATAACCCATTGGGTAGGAGGCAGGTGGTGTGGTAGAAAGTGGCAAGTCATTAAATCATGTCAGTCATGAGTCAATTGATTGTTACATCTGGGTGTTGGTACATGGGCATCATTAGACTTTTCTACTTTTCCATTTTCATGTGGTGTGTGTGTGTGTGTGTGTGTGTGTGTGTGTGTGTGTGTTACTAGGGATTGAAATCTCAGGGGCATTCTACCTCCAAGCTAAACCTCCAGCCCTATTTTATTTTTAGTTTTTGAAATAGGATCTCACTAGGATGATGAGAGTCTCACTACTTGCTGAGGCTGCCCTTGAATCCATGCTCCTCCTCTCTCAGCCTCCCAAGTACTAGGATTACAGGCATGCCCCACCAGGCCTGGACTACTTTTCTTTTTCTTTTTTTTTTTTTTTAATGGTTAAATGCTAACAGTTTTATTTTTTTAATTGATTAATTAATTAATTTTTCAGCACGGATTTTTTATACATTTCTTGAGTACAACAGGGTTACATAGACATTTATGACATATCAATCATTGTCAGATCACAAATAGCACCACTTCTTCATTTTACACATATAGCCCACTTTCTTAACATAGCCTGGTAAAGCAAACTTTCTAGAGTGATAAAACCATACTCCTTTAAGGTCATATATTTACTTTCTAAGAAGTAGGAGGGTCTTTCATCTACGCATCCTAGGGGCAATCTCCAGACTTTGAGATGCCAATGTAGCCATATCAGAAGAGGCCTTTTCTATTTCCTTTTACTCTTCTATTTCCTATATATTTGAAATTTTCCTTAATTAAAAAGTTTACACACACACACACACACAGTGTTAGTCGGCTTTCCCTTACCATAACAAATACAAGTAAAAGGAAGGAGGTTCCTTTTGGCTTGCAGCTTCGGAGGTTTCAGTCCATGACCAACTGGCTCCATTGCTTTGGGCCTGTGCCAAGGCAGCACATCACAGCAGGAGCGCATGGCGGAGGAGGCCATTCACTTCATGGTGAAGAAGCAAAAGCGAGAGAGAGCAAGATCCAAGTCCCACAGCCCCCTTCAAAGGCATGTTCCCAATGACCTAAGCCCTCCCACTAAGCTCCACTCCTTAAAGACCCCACCACTCCAATAGTGTCAACTGGGGACCAAGTCTTTTACACGTGGACTTTTGGGGGACATTTAAGATCCAAACTATAACCAGGCTTTGTAGTGCAGGCCTGTAATCCCAGTACTTGGGAGGATGAGACAGGATGACCGTGGTTTTAAGACCAACCTCAGCCATTTAGTGAGACTCTCAGCAACCTAGTGAGATCCTGTTTCAAAACAAAACAAAAAAATTCAAAAAGGGCTGAGGGTGTATCTTGGAGGTAGAATGCCTCTGGGTTCAATCTCCAGTATCCCCCCCCCACACATACACACTATAAACCCAGCACAGTGGTACATGCTTATAATCCCAATACTTAGAAGACTGACAGAGGAGGATCTCAGATCAAGACCAGCCGAGGCAACTTATCAAGACCCTCAGCAACTTAGCAAGAAGACCCTGTTTTAAAATTTAAAAACTAGCAGGGCATGGTGGCACATGACTATAATCCCAGGACCTGTGGTGGGGGGTGAGACAGGAGGATCACAGGTTTGAAGCCAACCTCGGTGACTTAATCAGACCCTCAGCAATTTAGTGAAACTGTATTTCAGAATAAAAAACAAATAGGATTGGGGATGTAGCTTAGAGGTGGAATACTCCTGAGTTGGATCCCCAGTGACACACACACACACACATACACACACACACACACACACACACACACACACACCAAAGAAAAACAAACAAGAAACACCCTAACTTCTGCCTTTAGCATTCTTGGATCTGATTGGAGGAAATCAGCTGCCACCTGTGAGGACGCCAAGACACCCCCTGGAGAGATCCCTGTGGCAAAGAACTGAGGCTTCCTGCCCAGGGCCAGCACCAACTTGCCAGGAGTGTGATGAAACTACCTTTGACGTAGATCTCCAGCCCGCAGGTGGCTGTAGAGCACCCTCCTGAGCTCCCAAATTCCTGTCCCACAGAAGCTGTATGAACTAATAAATGTTTAGGAGCAAAATGCTCAGCAATAATAGAAACTAACATTGCTTGTTAAACTCAAGTCCTCTTTACACATATATTTTTTTTAATGGTGCAATGTTTCTTCTGTTTGAATTTTTCAGAAATAAAAATGTAAATAATCAAATTCTAGCCAGGTGTGGTGGTGCACGCTTGGAATACCAGCATTTGGGGGCTGAGACTGGAGGATCTGGGTTCTTGGCCAGCCTCAGCTACTTAGTGAGGCACTTTACAACTTAGTGAGACCCTGTTTCAAAATAAAGAATTTTAAAAAATAGGGCTGAGGGTGTAGCTCAGAGGTAGAATGCCCCTGAGTTCAATCCCCAGTTCCGCAAAAATAAATAAATAAATAAATAAATAAATAAATAAATAAATAAATAAATAAATAAATAAATAAAATTCTCCAGGAATTTGGCCCCAGATGGATGCACATGCCAAGTTCTCACAGGAGAGGGCGCTGTTTCCTATCTCCTACCGCACCTTTCATGACGACACAGGAAATGAAAATGTAAGGGAAGTGACAAGGTTTTCTTCAAGACACCTCCTTGAATATCTTCAGAGAATTAATATTGGGCTTTTAACAAGTCAGTTTAACCACAAATCATTGCTTCTGAGTTTGAAAGCCTCACCTCATATCACAAAGCCCTGATTGTCACACTTCAGCATCAGCTGAGCAATGCCTGCTTTATTAGAATGTCTCTGATCATTTCCAAAGTTCACCGAAAGTCATCAGGACTTAGGTTCAATCTCTAGTGTTGAAAAAAAAAAAAAAAGTAAACCTTTTATTTGATGTGGTATTGGGGATTGAACCCAGGGGTGTTCTATCTCTGAGCCACACCCCCAGTCCTATTTTATTTTTTAGTTTGAAACAGAATCTAAGTTGCTGAGGACCTCACTAAGTTGTGAAGGTTGATCTCAAACCTGTGATCCTCCTCTCGCAGCCTTCCAAGTACTGGGATTACAAGAATGTGTCTGGTTATAATAACAATAAATAATATAAACATTAAAAAAAGAAATTATCAAGACTTATTTATCATAAGTTTACTGTCACAATATGCAATTCAGAATCTCAAAAGCCTCCATACGCCCCTTTCCATCTTCCAGCAATGATCAGAGTCTCTAGGAAACCACCCAAAAAGTAGTCTGTCTCTGAACTCTGTAGTGTAAAGCCCATTCCCCCCTGTTTTCTTCCACAAATGAGAATAGTCTCTGATGTAGACATTGCCGGCTCCAATGACAACAACTGCAAGGTCCAATGGCACACACTGAGGCCCCAGAACTTGGTGGCCACCAGGAGTAGCTTTCAGCTGCCAGAAGTGGTTTTGGACATCATTCCTAGAAGAGTCTCCTCAAAGCCTTATATTTTCACAGCTCTTTCAGGAGTTTTTTGCACCACCTAGAATTATTCTTCTGTTTCAAAGCTAGGTGAACTCCCATTCCCATTGCTTGCAGCTAAGAACTCCTGACTGATAAGCTCCAGGCAAGACTCATTCTGCTAGGCACGTTGAACCTCCAGGAATCCCTGCCCCAGTCCAGAAAACTGGCAATCTCTCTCTCTCTCTCTCTCTCTCTCTCTCTCTCTCTCTCTCTCTCTCTCTCTCTCTCTCTGAACTGGCCTTGAAAAACTGGATTTGCCAGTTTCAGGTTAGGTTACAAATACAACTCACCCAAAGTCACAGAGTCACAGCCGCATTTTTCTAGAGAGATTTTCTGGAGTTTGGAGTTTGCCTCCATATGAGGAAGGCATTTTTCTAGAGAGATTTTCTGGAGTTTGGAGTTTGCCTCCATATGAGGAAGGCATTTTCTTTTTATTATTTTTATATTTTTATGGTATTGAGGATTGAATTCAGGGTTTGAGGTATATCTCCAGACCTTTTAAATTTTTTTTATTTTGTGTGTGTGTGTGGTTCTGGAAATTGAACCCAAGGGCATTCTACTTCCAAGCTACATCCCCAGCCCTATTTTTTATTCTTTATTTTGAAACAGAGTCTCACTATTGCAGAGGGCCTCACTAAGTAGCTGAGGCTGGCCAGGAACCCGGATCCTCCGGTCTCAGTCTCCCAAGTACTGGGACTATAAGCATGCACCACCATGCCTGGCTTAATTTTTTATTTTGAGATTGGGTCTGGATAAATTGCCCAGGCTGGCCTTGAACTTGTGATCATGCTGCTGAGCCTCCTTTTCAAGCAGAGCTGGTATGGGCCAGGGTGTGGAGATCCAGCCTTACTTGCTCTTTTTTTTTTTTTTTTTTTTGGCAGGGGAGGGGGGCCAGGGAGGAGTTCATGCTGTTTGTCATGAAAAGACTTGGATTCCAGAAGAGGCATTTTCTTCTTTTCAGTGTGTCAACTCCTTTTCCCCCAACAGATCAAACACGGATTGGTGGTGATAAAAGTGGCTCACCTAAATCCTAGTCTTAGTCAATACTGAATTCCAAAGTTCACACGGCAAGGATATGTTCTTCCAATCTTCATTTTACTCCCAATTAATGGACGTCATGCACTTTAACATTCACATTTCTCCTGCCAAAGCAAACTAGCTTGTGATAACTTAATAATCTTATTATTCTCATAGTCTGTTTATCACCAAGTTGAGAGTACTTTCCAAGCGTGCACAAGGCCCTGGGTTTCATTCACAGTACCACTAAAAAACAAGAATGGAGTAGATCTGGGAACATTTTTATCTACGAGATGGCATATCAGAGAAGCACAGATATGATTTGATATGGGCTATATTTGATACTGTTCCCCATTCCTGACTTCCTGAAAGCCTCTGTTCTTTTGGCTTTTATAACCTCTTGCCACCTTGGTTTTCTTCCAACCTTACTTATTCTTCTGTTCTGTTCTTCCCTAAGCAGGAAACTTGTCCTCTAATGTCTACCTTTTTTTTTAGTACTGGGGATTGAACCTAAAGGCAGCATTCTACCTCCAAGGTACACCCCCAGCCCAATTTTATTTCTTTATTTGGAAATAGGGTATCATTAGGTTTCTAAGAGCCTCTCTATGTTGCTGAGGCTGGCTTTGAACCTGTGATCCTCCTGTCTCAGCCTCCCAAGTACTGGAATTACAAACGTGCACCACCATGCCCGGTTCTTGTCCACCTTTAAATGTGAGTGTTCTCTACTGCTCTATGTGGTCAACGCTGGCATTTTCACCTACTTGATGGTTTTACTTACAAAACTATGATTCCAATTTCCAACTCTCTTTCCTCAACCTTGTCTTGAGAACCCTGAGAGTCCCATCAGTACTGATTTATTTCAACTCTCCTGGAATACAGACTTAAAATTTATGACACACCAGTGCGTTTCACAGCCCAGCTATTTGCCTATCTTATGTTTATACTTAACACTCCAAGAAGGAGAAATTAGACTGTTTGTGGCTTTTGTTGCTCTTTCTTTGGACATGGATCATTCGTGGGTATGCCAGTTATAATGCTTTTGTCATCATGTAATGGAGTAACTAAATTAAAGTTGTTAACATTTAATAAGGACATATGTTATCTCACACCATAAGATTGGTTGTTCTAGTGTTTCAACAAGGCTATCAAAGCCCAAATCTTATTTCCTCCTCTTCTCCTTCTCCTTCTCCTTCTTCCTTTCTTCTTCTTCCTCCTCTTCTTCTTATTCTTATTCTTCTCTTCTTCACCTTCCTTGTGCTGGCTGTCATCCCCAAGTTGTTGCTTCATGGTCACAAGATGCTGCTGCAGGTCCAGCTGCAAGCATCAGCATACTTGGTCCATCTATGGGGAAGTTATTTAGAGCATCTATGGACCATCTATGGGGAAGTTATTTGGAGGAGTCCATGCATTTCTTCAGATTTTTGTAAATGTTCTAAAATTATCCTTGGATTAGACCAGATCAGTAGAAACTTAGGTTGCTGAACTGTATCATACTGGCCTTCCTTGGAATTGTTTAGGCAGCTATATTTTGGAGAAACGATACTTGAGGTTGACTGAATTGGCCTCTAACTTGTACCTGCTTTGGAGATAAAGGTTGGAGCAAGTCATTCCCTCTCTACAAAGATTCTCCGGAGACATGTCGGTCTGGTCTGTGTGTTGGGAAGAATCTTGATTCACTCGTGCTTCAGCAGGGTCATGCGTAAACTATGTAACCACAGTGATAACAGGCACCCATCGGGATGGACGGCAGATGTGAAGAATGAGCACTGCAGCCACAGCCAGGCTGCCAGTGGAAACAAGCAAAATAGACAGAATAATATACCTACTGACTTGCTTTGTTTTGTTTTCACTGCATCTGATAGAGATGTGAATTCAGAGCAATAGTTCATGATGATAAATTGACTGACACTCTGCCTAGTTTGGGGGAGCAATTAGGGAGTGGAAGAGACTATGGTAAATTGCAGACCCATGCCTTCAAAGACAAGTGGCTGACCCTCAGATCCAGATAATTTTTGCCAGATGGGTATATGACTCACAGCTCCTAAAACTTCCAATTTTTGTTTAATCAATCCTGGATTTTAAGACAGACACTAAAAAAACAAAAACCCAGCAAATGAAACTAAACAAATAGACACAGATGAGACTGCAGGCCAACCAGATGGTCCAGCCAAACTGTGACTTGTGACTTCTGCTTTCTGACGTATTTCCTATTAACCTCCTTCTTCCGTTTGTTTTACATTCCATCCTTTTTTCTTTTTTTATTTCATTCCTATATTATTTATTTATTTTTATTTTATTTTTTTTGGTACTGGGGATTGAATCCAGGGGCACTCTACCTCCAAGCTAAACCCTCAGCTCTCTTTTATTTTTATTTTGAAACAGGATCTTGCTAAATTGCTGAGGGTATCACTAAGTTGCCAAGGGTCTTTCTAAGTTGCTAAGGCTGACCTTGAACCTATGATCTTCCTGTCTCAGCCTTCCCAAGGACTGGGATTACAAGCATGTACCACCCTGCCCAGCTCTATGTTATGTAATTTATTATATCTTATTCTATTTTATGTATCCTTATACATCATTTTAAATCCTGTCTAAAACAGAGTAGAATTTAAATAAATTGACCCCAGGACATCTCCATTTAGATAACCCAAATGTTTCTCAAACTTCAAGTCGCACCAAACTGAACTTAGCATGCTCACTCCCGGCCCTCCTCCTCCTTCCCGGGCTCCTCCTTTGCTCTTTCAATCAACACCATACCACCTTCACCAAACTGCCTGAGCCAAAAAACCTAGTGCCATTCCATTGCTGGTCCCGGCCCTCTCACTCAGCTGGTGGCCAGGTTTAATCTCTTTAGTCTCCTGTTCCCTCTTAGCCAACCCCAGTACCAGCGTTCAGTTCTTTGGCTTTCTGGCCAGAATTGATCTAAGAGTCACCTCCTGAGCCCAGCGTGCCCTTCTCTAAAATCCGCATTGAGAGCTGCCAGGATGCTCATCCCAGTCCTGCTTCCTCCCCCTCCCCCACCTAGACTCCTAACTGCTCATCTCAGCTGAGGTCTCACACTCTCGCTCTCACCATCTGCTGGACCTCAGTCCCTCAGCTCGGGCGCCAGTCGCCAAGGAAACCTCTCGACAGGACACCTCCAGCTCCCTGGGAGCCCTCGGAGCCTCCTGCTTCCCTCCACCCTGCACCTGCCTCCACCCTGCACAGGCGCCCGATTGCAGGGAAAGAGTGGCTGATGTGAACGAAGGCATCCTCTGGCCCAGACGCCGTTCGTTCTAGACAGTTTAAATACATTCCTTCATTTCATCCTCAAAAGTCCTATGAGGAATGATTGGCCCTGTTTCCGTTGATCATGAGACTGAGACACAGAGACCAATTGTGGCCTTTCCAGGCACACACACACTGAACCCAGGGATTCTGCACCAAAGAACTGGCTCTGCACCACTAGGGGTGCTGATGAGGAACTGTTCCCCCTGAAGCCTACCCTCCCTCCCTCCCTCCCTCCTTCCCTTTCTTCCTTCCTTCCTCTTCTTCTCCTCCTCCTCCTCCTCTTCCTCCTCCTCCTCCTCCTCCTCCTCCTCCTCCTCCTTCTTCAGCACTGGGGATTGAACTCAGGGACCTTCTATCACCAAGCTACAGCTCTAGCCCTTTTTATTTCTTATTTTGAAACAGTCTTGTTATGTTGCTGAAGCTGGCCTGGAACCTGCAATCCTCCTGTCTCAGTCTCCTAAGTACTGGGATTACAGGCAAGTACCACCACGCCCAGCCCAAGCAATTCCTTGCAGACTCAGTGCCTCCCCATTCTTTTTACTCAGAGATTTATGGGCTATAGATCATAAATTCAAACATTTCCTGCTTTCGCTGCCCATAAGGAGCAATCATATCCAAATCACCTGGAATCTGGGTGCTGGCAGCCACAGGGACATCCTTGGACCTGTGCTGCTCATAGCCGGGACTTTCTTGCTCATTCTAGCCCCTTACAGGAAAAGGGCACAGGGCTTGCTAATCACAGCCCCCAGAAATCAAGATAAGAGCGGCTTGTGATCTGCTTACCTCATCTCCCCGAAGGCAACTCTCAGGTTTTAAAAAGGAAAAAAAAAAAATGTGGAAGATATTTGTTTTTCAATCTGGTAGAAGTTTGAGGAGAGAGGCCCTGGGCCATAGGGTTGGGATAGGGAAAGACAGACCAGGGCAGAGGGGATTGCCAAAGGGCTTTACTTTTGCCACGAAGCAGAGAGAGAGAGAGAGAAGCCCAGGACAGACAGGAGCCCTGAGGTTCTGGCACGTCCCATGCCCAGCACTGTTTATTTCATATTTCATTCTGACTCCTGCACTGGTGCCAGTCCTGTCTTCCTGCTTGGTCTTCCCCTCACGTTGAGAAATTCAACTCCTGTGTTCCTGCCCAGGCCAGAGGACCCAGAGGAACCTTCAAGTTAAGGTTTGGCCTCCTTAGATCTATCAGGAGATGTTCCTGTTTTTCCTTGTTTACCCAGGTGCCAGTTTAAGCCTGTTCTCGAGACACACAGCTTCTCCTCAGACTGGCCAGGGCAGGACTAGGAGCTCAGGGCGAAGGGCTGCTGGTGGCCTGGAGAGCCACAACTCAAAACACCCACCATGGGAAGCTGGTGACCCAAGACAAGATTTCAGTTAGAAAGAATATGCTCAAGACAGGTGTGGTGGCGCATGCTTGTAATCCCAGTACTTGGGAGGCTGAGACCAGAGGATCTCAGGTTCACAGTCAGCCTCAGCTATTTAGTGAGGTCCTCCACAACTTAGTGAAATCCTGCTTCAAAATAAAGAATAAAAAGTAGAACTGAGGGTGTATCTCAGAGGTAGAATGCCTCTGGGTTCAATCCCTAGTACTGCAAAAAAAAAAAAAAAAAAAAAAAGGAATAATATGCTCAAGAAAGTTGTTGTATTTCATGGTAACCACTGTTGGGTATCAATATATTCTATATTTGAAAGTTGCTAAGAAGCCAGTCGTGGTGGCGCATGTTTGTAATCCCAGCATTTGGGAGGCTGAGACTGGAGGATCCGGGTTAGCGGCCAGCCTCAGCTGCTTAGTGAGGCCCTCTGCAACTTAGTAAGACCCTGTTTCAAAATAAAGAATAAAAAATAGGATTGGGGCTGTAGCTCGGAGGTAGAATGCCCCCAGGTTCGATTTCCAGTACCACAAAAAAAAAAAAAAAAAAAAAAAAGAAGAGAGAGAAAGTTGCTAAGAGCCAGGCATGGTGGCACACACTTTTAATCCTAGTACTTGGGAGGCTGAGACTGGAGGATCTGGGTTCATGGCCAGACTCAACTACTTAGTGAGGCTCTTGGCAACTTAGTGAGATCCTGTTTCAAAAAAAAGAATAAAAAATAGAACTAGGGGTGTACTCAGAAGTAGAATGCCCCTGAGTTCTATCCTCAGTACCACAAAAAAAGAAAGAAAAAAGAAAGTTGCTAAGAGAGTAGATTTTGTGTGTTCTCACAACAACAACAATACTAAGTGTGGTTCAAGGCTATATATATGCTTGACTTTGCCAGATGAGGATGCAGGAGCTCACACCTGTAATCTCAGTAGTACTTGCAAGGCTGAGACAGAAGGACTGCAGAGTTTGTTTTTTTTTTTTTTTTTGGTACTGGGGATTGAACTCAGGGGCATTCTACCTTCGAGCCATACCCCCAGCCCTATTTTTTATTCTTTATTTTGAAATCGGGTCTCACTAAGTTGCGGAGTGCCTCACTAGGTAGCTGAGGCTGGCCTCGAATCCGGATCCTCCGGTCTCAGCCTCCCAAATGCTGGGATTACAAGCATGCGCCGCCACGCCTGGCAGGATTGCAGATTTGAGGGCAGTCTCAACAAGTTAGTGGGACCCACAACAACCCATTGAGACGCCGTTTCAAAATAAATAAAGTAAAAGGGCTGGGGGATGTAGCTCATAGGTAGAATGCCCCTGGGCTCAATCTCCAGTACCAAAATAATCATAATCATAATCATAATCATAATAATATAAATAACTTTATTTAGTCATTCTACAATGTATACATATATCAAAGCATATATGTTATGTGGTTTATATATGATTTTCCATAAATATATACAGGTTTTACTTGTCACATATAACTCAATAGGACTGAAAGTGTAGCTCAGTGTTAAAGCGCTTAGCATGTACAAGGACCTGGGTTTAACCCCAAGCACCACTAAAAAAAAATAACATAAAAACAAAGAAGTGAAGAGACAGGTTAGGAAATGTTCAATACAGAGAATTATATCTTGAAAGAAAAAAAGAAATCAAAGGTTCTGCAGGCCGAGATACCTCTCATTCCAAAATAACCACTCTTTCCCACCTGAAAACAAAGCTAAGTAGGTCAGACTGTAGAACTATAGAATGATACAGGTTCTGGGGAGGTGGGGACAGATGTGCAGGAGCAGTAGGCACATGCGAAATGTCAGCGTCCCCGGCCCGGCCCATGGTGAGTCCTGTCACGGCTGGACTCCCAGTTGCCAGCCTGGGGTCCCCTTGGTCCCGGTCTTAAGGAGCACGCTAGGCTCTCTGTGAGGAAGCCACACAGGGGAGCCAAATGGTAAGGCTTTGAGCATTTCTAGTTGCTCCCATAAGTGCATAGTTGTACAGAGTTCTTGGCCAGCCCAGCCCAGTTCAAGTCCTGTGGTATGCTTTTAAGATTCCAGTTACAGCTGCAATCAGCAAAATCCAGACGGTGAGGGAAATCTCCAACCAACCTGGTTTTGTTAACAAATAACTTGTGAGAGAAAAAAAGGTTGTTCAGATTTAGAAGACAGCAGCCAGTTGCAAAGTCTGAGCTTGAGGTTATGATTTTGAGAAATAAAAATAAAAAGGAACCACGGGATATTTGAGACAGATGGGAAGGTGAACACTGACAGGATATTTAATATTAAGAAATTGTTTTTGTTAAGGTATGACTTTTAAAATCCTTATCTTTTAAAGAACTCAAAGCATTTACAAGTGAAAATAATATGGCTTCTGAGATTTGCTACAGAATAAACAGAAATGGGGATTGGATGAGGTAGAATTGACCAAAGATCGTTGGAACCGAGTGATGGATATGTGGAAGTTCCCTATGCAATCCTAATTTTGTGTGGGTACAAATTCTCCTCAATAATGTTTTTAAAAGGTTAAAAAAAAAAAAGAAAATCTAGTTTTAATAAACAGAAACTGTCATTGGAATAAACACCACCATTTCTCCTCCTGTCCTGAAATTTTTAAAAACCATAAATCAGACATGGTTGCACATGCCTGTAATCCCAGTACCTGAGAGGCTGAGACAGAAGGATCACAGTTTGAGGTCAGCCTCAGCAATTTAATGAGACACTCAGCAACTTATTGAGACTCTATTTCAAAATAAAGAATAAAGAGGACTGGGGGTGTAGCTAAGAGTTAGAATGTCCCTGAGTTTAATCCCCAGTACTAATAAAAAAATTAAAACCATAAATTCTGATAAATCAGTTATATTTTTAACAAAGGTTCCCATCTACACAAATCTTTGGTGAGGAAAAAAAAAATCTTTCCTCAGTAAGAACTAGACACAGTTGCCTCCAAGTTCCTAAGTAGCTTCTGAAGGAACTTAGAACACAAATCTTGGCTAAAACTGCTTTCCCAGAATTAGGTAATTAACTCTAACCAACACTACAGAGAAGCTCTAAATAAACCCTTCTGGTGGACTTAAGTAATTTGCCTCAGGCTACTTAAGATGCTGAAAAAGCATTTGATAAAATCCAACACTCATTCATGCTAAAAGCACTACAGAGAATCAGAATAGAAGGAACATACCTCAACATCATAAAGGCAATATACAATAGGCCCACAGCCAACATCATATTAAATGGGGAAAAACTGCAAGAGTTCCCACTAAAAACAGGAACAAGACAAGGATGGCCATTATCACCACTTCTGTTCAATATAGTACTTGAGACTCTAGCCACAGCAATAAGGCAAGAGAAGGAAATCAAAGGGGGTAAAAACAGTAAAAGAAGAACTAAAACTATCCCATTTTGCAGATGACATGATACTATACTCAGAAGACCCAACACAGTCATCCAGAAAACTTATAGAACTGATCAACAAATTCAGCAAAGTGTCTGGGTACAAAATCAACCTTAAAAAATCAGAAGCTTTCCTGTATGCCAACCATAAATCCACTGAAAAAGAAATCCAGAAAACAGTTCTACTCACAACAGCACCCTGAAAAATAAAATACTTAGGAATAAACCTAACCAAGGAGGTAAAAGACCTCTATAAGGAAAACTATAAAAAGTTGAAAAAAGAAATTGATGAAGACCTTAGAAGATGGAAAGATCTTCCATGCTCTTGGATAGGCAGAATAAATATCATCAAAATGGCCATCTTCCCAAAAGTGATATACAGATTCAATGCAATACCCATGAAATTACCAAGTTCACTCCTCACAGACATAGAAAAATCAGTCCTTAAATTCATTTGGAACAACAAAAAGCCCATAATAGCCAAAGTAGTTCTTAGCAACAAGAACCATGCAGGAGGCATCACAATACCTGACTTCAAACTATACTACATTGGAAAACATTAGGCTAAGTGAGATTAGCCAGTCACAAAAAGTTAAAAAAATCACATGCTCTCCCTAATATGCAAAAGCTAGGGAGAAAATGGATCATAAGAGGGATTCTAGATGAAGAAGGAGAAACCTTAGATGAGCAAAGAAGGTGACTTAACTTAAGGTGATGGGGCGGGGGTGGCGCCTTAATGTACATGATGTACTTTCACAAGCATTTCAAAGTCAATCACTAGCCAGGCATGGTGGCACACGCTTGTAATTCCAGAATTTGGGAGGCTGAGACTATAGGATTCGGGTTGGAGGCCAGCCTCAGCTACCTAGTGAGGCACTCCGCAACTTAGTGGGACCCTGTTTCAAAATAAAGAATAAAAAAATAGGGCTGGGGGTATAGCTCAGAGGTAGAATGCCCCTGAGTTCAATCCCCAGTACCACAAAAAAAAAAAAAAAAAAAAAAAAAAAAAAAAAAAAAAAAAAAAAAAAAAAAGAAGTCAATCACTAAATAGAACTTGAGAAGGAGGGAGGGGGGAGGTAATGGGGTGGGAATTGGGGAAGGGTTAAATGAGAAATGTGCGCATGTATGCCTTTACCAGCTTGTACCTAACAAAGATGTATGATTACAATGCACCAATGAAAAAATTTTTAAAAAACCAACAAACCAACCAACCAACAAACAAAAAGCTGGTGTGAGTGATGGGAGCCTCCAGATGAGAAAGAATCCCTCATCTGCAGGTGAGCCGACCAGGGCCTGAATCTGAGACTCCAGGCTTCCAGGTGTCTGCTGCAGAGGCTGCCACCATACCTCACATCCTCCACGAAAGAATGATGGAGAAGTTTCTAGAGAAAAGATGTTCTAAATGGAGCAGCAGTTTTCTGCAGTCCATCTAGAACTTTGGTTTCCATTCAGAGATAACAAAGAAGCCGGGCGTGGTGGCGCACGCTTGTAATCCCAGCATTCGGGAGGCTGAGACCAGAGGATTCGGGTTCGAGGCCAGCCTCAGCTACATAGTGAGGCATTCTGCAACTTAGACTCGGTTTCAAAATAAAGAATAAAAAATAGGTCTGGGGGTGTAGCTCAGAGGTAGAATGCCCCTGAGTTCAATCCCCAGTACCGCAAAAAAAAAAAAAAAAAAACAACAGAGATAACAAAGAGAAATGAGACCAAATTTCCCCAAGAGCTTACCTTTGCAGTGAGGAGGGGGGGAAATGTGTACCTAAAATACAAACTAAACAAAGGAAGAAAGGTCAGGCTTCATTTCCTCCAAGACACAGTCCTGAGTGATCATCACACTCCAAAGTTAAGTTCATAGTGGAAAATACCTAAAACCATGGAAACTCAGTGTTTACCATAGTAGGGATAAAAAGATACATTGTTGGCAGGGGTTTAATTGTGCAACACCTTTGGAGGGCAGTTCACTACCAACAAAGTCATGTATATCCTTTAACCCAGAAATTCCATTTCTAGAAATACCATATATCTGAAGACACTCACACCACTCCCCCCTCTACTGAATACCTCTGGTTGCTGTGAGAGCACGTAAGAATTCCTCCCATTGTCTCTGCTCCCTTTCACAGTTAAATTGCTGTACAGGACCATCTGTCATCGCTGTAGTGTGCTCTTCCTTACCTCTCATTGTGTGTGTGTGTGTGTGTGTGTGTGTGTGTGTGTGTGTGTGTGTTTGTGTGTGTTGTGGGGGGGTACTGGGGACTGAACCCAGGGGTGCTGTATCACTCAACTACACCTCCAGTCCTTTTTTATTTTGAAAAAAGATCTCACTAAGTTGCAGAGGGTCTCACTAAGTTGCTGAGACTGTCCTGGAACCTGTGATCGTCCTGTCTCAGCCTCCCAAGTACTGGGATTACAGGTGTGCACCACCACACCCAGTTTCCAGTGGCCTCTTAAATGACCAGCAAAACAACTGTATGGCATCTTATCTAGAATGAAAGTCAATCTCCCTATTCCCTTCCAAATACCTTTCATTATTCAGTGCCTGTCCATCTCTCTAACATACTTCCTCATCCTCTTCTCTTGTACATTTCCATAAAGTCCTGGCTTGGGGTCCTCCCAGAGCTGGCTTTCTTGTCCTTTACATTGCAATTTAATTTTTACCTCCTTAGAAACTTTCCCTGACCTCACCAATTCAGAATACTCTTAGCATTTATTACTACTGGAAACTTTTGTTTTTTGTCCTTCTCCAACCAGAGAGTAAATTCCATGAGAACGCGTTCTAGGATATTTCATTTTCCACAATATCCCTAGATATTAGTACCTAGAACAGATTTTGAAACACTGGACATGGTAGCAGAATAACATTGAATGAATAAGAAGGCAAGGTACAAATATTGTTTTTATAGCACAAACCCTATCCATAAATTATGGCAAACATGTACAATGGATATAGCCATTTAAAATAAAGAGGTCAATCTATGAATGCTGATTAGTAATAATGTCCAAGATGTGTTCATATATGCAGTGTGGTAGCTGGCCTCCAATATGGTCCCCAATGACCTCCTCCAGATATTTTTGCTCTTAGGTGGGCTCCTCCCAAATTGCATTGGAGCTAGTTCTTGTGAACATAGGAATGGGAGAGATGACTGTGTGGCTTTTGAGGCCAGGCCTGTGGCTTCCCCCTTGTTCCTCTAGATCATTTGTTCTGGGGGAAGTGGACCTTCCTACCATGAGGCCCTCAAGCAGCCCCGTGGAGAGGCCCAACTGGACTGGACTCAGGCTTCCTCCCCAAGCCAGCACTTGGGCCCTCGAGGGCCAGCCACACTGGCACTGCGTCTTCTGCAGGGCTGCTTCTGAGGGTGTCTTAACTGCCGCCTCATGAGATCCCAAGCCAGAGCCACGCCACTGAACTGCTCCTGAATTTATGACCACAGAAACCATGCAAGTTAGAAAAGGTTTAGTATTGGTTTAAGCCACAAAATTCCAAGGTAACATATATAAATATGAGTGCATAGTATAACTCTTTTCTTCCTTCCTTCTTCTTTTTCTTTCCTTGTTTCTCTTCCTTCCTTCCTTCTTTTCTTCCTTCCTTCCTTTCTTTCTTAATATTGATACGCATGCTTATCCAGCCATAGAAGTTTTTTTGGTACTGGAGATTGAAACCAGGGATGTTCTACCTCCTAGATATACTCTCAGCCCTATTTTTTATTATCTTATTTAGAAAGGGGTCTCACTAAGTTGCTAAGGGGCTTGCTAAACTGCTGAGGCTGGCCTCGCATCTGGGGTCCTCCTGTCTCAGCCTCTCAAGTACTGAGATTATAGGCAATGGGGCAACATGCCTGGCTACTTTTATAATTTTTAAGGCTATTTTTAAAAATGTGTAAGCAAGCCGGGTGTCGTGGTGCACACTTGTAATCCCAGTACTCGGAAGGCTGAGACTCGAGGATCTGGGTTCGTGGTCAGCCTCAGCTACTTAGTGAGGCCCTCTGCAATTTAGTGAGACTCTTTCAAAATAAAGAATAAAAAATAGAAAAATAGGGGTGGGGTGTAGCTCCAAGGTAAAATGTCCCTGGGTTCCATCCCCAGTACCACAAAAAAAAAAAAAAAAGAAAGAAAGAAAAAAAATGTGTAAGCAATGTAGAAATTTAGCAGGGCAGGCCACAATAGTAGCCCTTCCTGACCCTTCTTTTCTTTTGTGTTTCTGCCACTCTCAAGACTAAGCTTTGGAATGGACTATGCTTTAAAGACTTTTGAGTAGCCCAAATATTAGAGGGTTTGGTTTGTTTGTTGTTGTTGTTTATATCAGTGTATTTCACTGAGAGCTAAACCTCATGACTAGACCTTTGCTCGGGTAGGAATTCTGATTTAATTATTTACATTTAATCATGCAGTAATTTGCAATAAATATTTGTGGGATGAAGGAATGGACCACTCACACCACCCCCGGGTGCTGATGGTTTGCCTGGAATTCCTGAGGGAGCCACAGGCTCCTGGCTGAGGTTTGTGCGGGAGGAGGTGGCCTGTAACTCTGGTCATGCCTAATCTCATTAGTAGAGATGGGCTGGGAAATATTCCACAGATTGACTAGCAGGTAGAAACAAGAGCAGCTCCTGCACAAACCACAGGGCTGTTCATACATTCCTTCAATAAAGACATTTCCTTGGTGTGGTCTGAGTAACTCCAAATGTTTACATCTAAATAAAACGAACAACTGGGAGCAGTGGCACGCAACTCAGTACTTGGGAGATTGAGACAGGATCTCAGGTTTGAGGCCAGAGTGCCGTAATTTAGAGACCCTGTTTCAAAATAAAAAGGGCTGAGGGTGTAGCTCAGTGGTAGAATAGCCCTGGGTTCAACCCCCAAAACCACACACACAAAGTGTGTGTACGTGCATGCATGAGCATATGTGTGTGTGTGTGTGTGTGTGTGTGTGTAAGATGACCATCTCCAAGAAGTTCCAAGTCTTGAATACCATGAGGGACTTGATTCTTGATCTCTAAGAGTGAGTTGTTTTTCTTTTTCTTTTTTTTTTTTTTTTTTTTTTTTGCGGTACTGGGGATTGAACTCAGGGGCATTCTACCTCCGAGCTATACCCCCAGCCCTATTTTTTATTCTTTATTTTGAAACCGAGTCTCACTAAGTTGCGGAGTGCCTCACTAGGTAGCTGAGGCTGGCCACGAACCCTGATCCTCCGGTCTCAGCCTCCCGAATGTTGGGATTATAAGCGTGCGCCACCACGCCCAGCTCTGTTTTTCTTTAGAACTAGTGTCAGGGGAAGACTGACACATATATTTCACTCAGGTGGAATCAGAAACTTTTTTTTTTTGGTAGCAAGGAGGGAACCTATTGACGGTCTACCTCCAAACTACACCCCTAGTGCTATTTTATTTTTTTATTTTTGTGGTACTGGGGATTGAGCCCAGGGGCATTCTACCTCTGAGCTACACTCCCAGTCCTACTTTACTTTTGTTTTGTAACAGAGTCTCACTAGGTTGATGAATGTCTGTCTACTTGCTGAGGCTATCCTCAAACCTTCAATCCTCCTGTCTCAGCCTCCCAAGTACTGGGATTACAAGCGTGTGCCACCACGTCTGGCTTTACTTTTTATTTTGAAACAGACTCTGAGTTGCTGAGACTAGCCTGGAACCTGCGATTCTCCTGTCTCGGCCTCTTAAGAACTGGGCTTACAGGCATGCGCCATCATGTCCAGCTAAAACTTCTTTTCTAAGAAGACATTCAGTCTCCCCAGAAAAAAATTGGGGAACAGTGATGATAACCTTTGATTCTGTGGTATATTCCAGTTGTCTCCAGGGCCTGCAAAGGGTTAAAGTTTCAGAAACAAAGTTGTAATCGCTTAACTATGCATACAGATGAGATTATAGCCCTAGGGTTTATGAAATCTTGATAACCAGGAAATTAATTACAACTTTGGAACTCCTGCTGGAAATAGCTGAAGCAACACAAAGAAATGGCCAGTGAAAGGGCCGATTCAGCAGAGCTCTGTGTCCTGAACTTCAGGACAGTGAGTCTTCATTCTCACTTCAAGTGAAGAGAGGCTTTTGCAGTAATTGAGCCAGTGGGACGCAAAACACTCAAATTTTCAGATATCTTAAGATTCAGATCCTTCAGAAAAATCAGATGATATGACATGTAACACAAGAGCAAAAACAACCACATCAAGGTCCTTCTCTGCTCAGCCAGAGACTCTCCTACCTCCAATAACGGGTCTGATTCAGGGAGATATCAGCGATTTCCTAAGCCACTTCTCAAAAGCAAAAAGAATAAAATTATCTGACAAGTTTTTACACCAGGAAATATTCTTATGAGTCAGTCTATTTCTCAAAAAAAAAAATTTTTTTTCAGTGTGAAGGATGGACCCCAGGGGTCCTTGCATGCTAGGCAAGTGTTCTATAGATGAGCTATACCTCCAGCCCATCTTTTACATTTTTTCAATATAGATTCAAAGGCTTGGTGAAAATGAACCAAGAATAGTACTTATTTTTAGTAAGTACTTTTGATTAAATTTTGGGCCATCTATACATGGAGTACCACCTACTCATTAAAAATAATGGCAATAGTGAATAAATGTGTTTTTAAAAATGAGAATGATCAGCCAGGCGTCGTGGCACAGGCCTGTAACTCAGTACTTGGAAGGCTGAGATAGGAGGATCGCAGGTTTAAGGACAGCCTCAGCAATTTAGCAAGGCCCTCAGCAACTTAGTGAGATCCTGTTTCAAAATAAAAAGGTAAAATAAGGCTGGGAGTGTAGCCCAGAGGCAGAATGCCTCTGGTTCAATTTCCAGTACAAAAAAAAAAAAAGATATAGTTCAGGGTTTCTGGAAAATCTTAAGGAAGGCATATACCTAAAATGTTGACTGGAATCTTTTTTTTTTTTTTTTTCCTTCTTGATGCTAGGGATAGACCCAGTTCCCCCCATATGCTAGGCAAGTGCTCTGAAAAAAAAATATTGAAGGGAAAAGGGGGCAGAACAGAAAGGAGGTCCTCTCAGTAATCAGAGAAAACAACAGCTCCTCATCCTCATTCCAAGAACCCTGTGGGTGCATGAAACCTGTGTAAAGTGTGTTTTTTCCTAGTCACATGTATGCACATGTACCTATAATGGAGGTTACTTTATAAATTAGGCACAGTAAAAGATTAACAACAATAACTAAAAATAGAAAAAATTATAACAAAATATACAATAATAAAGTTATGTTCTCTCTCAAAGTATATTATTATACTTTCACCTTTTCACTTAAAAGAAGCCCTCACTTTGGGGTTGTTATTAAAGGAAGAATGATTTGAACACAAGCACATAGATACTGTGGCTGATAACCCACTCACCTTGGCTGATAACCAGAGACACAGCTGGGTTATGCAAACAGCTTGGATTCCCTGGACAAAGGGCTGATTCGTAGGGTAGGGTGTGGCGACACACACCTGCAATCCCAGTACTTGGGAGCTGAGATAGGAGGATTGTAGCACACAGTTCAAGTCCAGTGCACAGTAACTTAGGGAGACTCTGTTTCAAAATAAAAAATAAAATAGGGCTGGGAGTGTAGCTCACAGGTAGCATGACCCTGGAGTTCAATCCCCAGTTACCATACACACACACACACACACACACACACACACATACATTATGATTTGCTCATGTTCAGAGTTTCCATTTAATATTTTAGGGTTAGAGTTTGACCATGGGAAACTGAACTGCAGAAAGCAAAACACCAGAGGAGGAAGGACTACTTTAACAGTAATGATGTAGCATAATATTTATGAGTATACATGTGCCATCTACATATTATTTTTCGGTACTGGGGATCAAGCCCAAGGATGCTCTATCACTGAGCTACATCCCCAGCTCCTTTTATTTATTTATTTATTTATTTATTTATTTATTTATTTATTTATTTATTTTTATCTGGAGACAGGGTCTCACTGAATTGCCCAGGCTGGTCTCCAATTTATGATCCTCCTCTCAGCCTCCAGATCACAGCATGCACCACCAAGCCTGGCTCAAATGTACCAATATTTCATCCTCATAACTTTATGAGGGAGACACTATTATTCTCATTGTAAAACTGAGAATAGTTTTCTCTAAAGTGACAAAAATTTCCCTCAAGTAAGAAGTGACGGAGTTAGAATTCAGTGGAGCTCAGGACCTGCACTCTCACCGTGAGGCTATGTTGCTTCTTTAATATGATTGAAAACAATTGAGATCCATTCCCAGCCCTGCAAGCCGATTGGCAACATTTCAAAGGGATGGTGGCATCAACTATGAATGAGCAAGTTGGGTGTGGTAGTTCACAGCTGTAAACCCAGTGCTTGGGATGCTGAGACAGGCAGATTGCAGGTTTGAAGTCAGCCTCAGCAACTTAGTAAGACCCTGTTTCAAAATAAAATAGGGCTATAGGGCTTCAGGTGTAGCTCAGAGATCACAAAAAAAAAAAAAAAAAAAAAAGAAAGAAAGTGTGGATGATCATTTCAGGAAATAAGTGCAAGTGTACTATTTTGGTAGTAATATAAATCACTGAAAGCAATTTAGTAAAAGTTATCAAAATTTAAAGTAGATATCTAACCCATCCTGCCAGCCCTCACCAGTGCTGGGGATTGAACCCAGAACCTTGGACATGCTAGGCAAGTGCTTTACACTAAACTATACCCCAGACCCAAAATAGGCATTTGACTTTCGACCTGGTCATTCTGCTTCCAGACACTTGTTCTATAAAAATACCCTCCATCCATACAATATGGTGCTGTTTTAATGGCCAAAGGAAAAAAAAGCAGGAAACAAGGAGGTAAGAAAATGGCTAAGTACACTCTAATAGAACCAAAATATTAAAGAGTGTGTATCCTTTAAAAAAGGAGGGCAAAGCTGGGCATGGTGGTGCACGCTTGTAATTCCAGCATTTGCGAGGCTGAGACCGAAGGATCCGGGTTTGCGGCCAGCCTGTTACCTAGTGAGGCCCTCCGCAACTTATTGAGACCCTGTTTCAAAAAATAAAGAAGAAAAAAAATAGGGCTGGGGGTATAGCTCGGAGGTAGAATGCCCCTGAGTTCAATCCCCAGTGCCCCCCAAAAAAGGAGGACAAATAGCCGGGCGTGGTGGCGCACGCTTGTAATCCCAGCATTTGGAGGCTGAGACTGGAGGATCTGGGTTCACCGACAGCCTCAGCTACCTAGTGAGGCACTCCGCAACATAGGGCTGAAGGTGGAGCTCAGAGGTAAAATGCTCCTGGATTCAATCTCCAGTACCACAAAATAATTAAATAAATAAATAATAAATAAATAATAAATTAAAAAATAAAAATGGAGGGAACCTCTGGAATCAGGTGTGGAAAGAATTCTAAAGCATATTGTTAACTGAAACAGTTGTCACAAAGCATAATGTATAGTATTTTTATGTAAAAAAATATGGTGTGAATATGCAAGACTCTGGGTCTGATCCCCAGAACAGAAAAAGAAGGAAGGAAGAAAAGAAAGAGGGAGGAAAGAAGGGAGGCAGGAAGGAGCACTACATCATTCATTATTTCTTCTTAGAGGAATAATTTTGTTGCTTTGCTTCCCCCATTCTGTGTGTGTGTGTGTGTGTGTGTGTGTGTGTGTGTGTGTGTGTGAAGCTATACCCTCAGCCCTGCTTTATTTTTTACTTTGAAATAGAGACTCACTTAGTTGCTGAGGGCATCACTAAATTGCTGAGGCTGGCCTTAAATCTGTGATTCTCCTGTTTCAGTCTTCCAAGTACTGGGATTACAGGAGTGCGATACCACACGCAGCTCCCATTCCCTCTTTTAAGCAAATAAAACAAACACACAGCTCAGAAATAAGTTGTAAAACAAAAAGTGTCATGTGTTATTTATAAACCGATCATACAGTAAAATAAAATTTTAAAGTTACAAATACAGCAGGTATATAAAGTTGGTTTGGAGTCAAGTACTTAAATATGTTGCAAACCCTTATACATTCTGCTATCTTCCAAACAGGTGTGCAGGTATGGTTCAAACCCTGTGAACTCTGTAATCTCATATTTGATGAGATGTGAACAAAACTTACAATAAATACTCCAACAATAATTTTTTTTCAGTACTGGGGATTGAACTCAGGGGGTTTCTACCTCTGAGCTATCCCCCTATTTTTATTCTTTATTTTTGAAATAGGGTCTCACTAAGTTGCAGAGAGCCTTACTAAGTAGCTGAGGCTGGCTTCGAACTCAGATCCTTCGGTCTCAGCCTCCCAAGTACTGGGATTACAAGTGTGCACCACCACGCCCGGCTCCAACAATAATTTTTTAAAATACTAAGTGGTAAATGTTATTCTTAGTTGCAAAACAGTCTATTACTCAGACTGAAGTAAAAACTTATACAAAATCTCTATTTACATATTGAAGATCCTCACTGTATTTTTCTCAAATAATGATACACACAAAAGCTCAAAGGATTAATAAAGAAACAGCTGAAAATACCAATAAGTCAATCAGCAAATTTCATTATAAGCTGAATATAATGAGACACAAAACATTTTGATTGGCTTTTTGTTTCAGTAACTATCATGGCACCTTGTCAAGTGGCGGCAATGCTGAGACCAGGGGTTCTTGACCTTTGTGTGCATAAACATCACACAGGTTTGTAAAATGGCCCCGCCCCCATAGTCTGAGCTCTTATTATCAAAGCTGAGGAACCTGCACTTTTCACAAGCTCCCCAATGATTTTTTTTGTTGTTGTGGTACTGGGGATTGAACTCAGGGGCATTCTACCTCCGAGCTATACCCCCAGCCCTATTTTTTATTCTTTATTTTGAAACAGGGTCTCGCTAAGTTGTGGAGTACCTCACTAGGTAGCTGAGGCTGGCCGCGAACCCGGACCCTCCAGTCTCAGCCTCCCGAATGCTGGGATTACAAGCATGTGCCACCATGCCCGGCTCCCTAATGATTTTGATGAAATGATACAAGACTGCTGCTCACTGAGTATCTGAATCCTATTGGCTAATCCGAGCTCACTGCTAATGGTTGGAAATCTGACTCTGAGCACCTTATTTAACACATTAGTTTCCTCATTTGCAAAGTGAGTCAATTGGACTGATGCTCTCTGAAGGCCTTCAGGCCTTAACAGGATTATGATGGATCCCACACGTAGAAAGAATTGTTTCGGCTAGAAACTTAGTCCTCATGCCAGGTGTAGTTTTTGCAAGCTACTTCGTTTCTGTCTTTTCACCATCTTCTATAAAGTCGGTTTCCATCAATTCAGTTTCTGGGACATCTGAGTAGCAGAATTCTGACACTGAGTTGACTGTGCAGATAGGGAAGCTTCTAGCAATCCTGGGAGACACTGCACACACACGGTTGTACTGAGACCAGCTCGGTCAAAAAATGACAGCCACTCGCAGAATTAAGCAGATTCCACATCCTACTGTAAAACTTCCACCTGTGGAGCTGGAAAACTCAATAGGAGGTTTTAACACTGGTTGAACTTGAGGAGTAAGAGCTGGATTTCCTGGAGAACTTCTTCGAGGTGAGGGATATTTGCATCCGCTTCACGGTGCGGACGCTTCGACAAAGGAGGGCGTTCTTCGCGTGATCCCTGAAATCTTTCGAAACAAAGTAATAGACAAAAGGGTCGATGCAGCTGTTGAGGGTGGACAGGCAGAGGGCTGCGATGTACAGGGCGTACACGTGGCTCTGGCCATGGCTTTTGATAAGGAAATAATGCACCACGAGCAGAAGGTTACTGGGAGTGAAGCAGACCAAGTACATGGCCAGGACAGTGATGATGAGTTTGATGGCCCTCTGTCTTTTCTTTTCCGAGTGTTCATCCATGGCAGAAGATTGGAGCGTTCTGATCATGAGCACATAGGC
>PVLC010022331.1:11494-26981 GCA_004027655.1 Graphiurus murinus | reverse complement strand
TGAAGATCGGTCTAGTGATGTGAGAGGAGTATTGAAGTCTCCTAGTATTATTGTATTGGGATCTATGTGTGATTTTATATCATGTAGAGTTTTTTTAATGAAAGTGGCTGCACCTATGTTTGGGGCATAGATGTTGATAATTGTTATTTCCTCTTGCTGTATTGTTCCTTTTACTAGTAAAAAGTGACCTTCTTTGTCTTTTTTGATGAGCTTAGGCTTGAAATCTAATTTATCCGATATCATAGTTGCTATCCTGCTTGTCTCCGAGTTCCATTGGCATGGATTACCTTACTCCAGCCCTTCACCTTTAGTTTGTGGGAGTCTTTGTATGTAAGGTGTGTTTCTTGCAGGCAGCATATAGCTGGATTCTGGGTTTTGATCCATTTTGCATTTTGCTACCTTGTGCCTTTTTATTGGGGAGTTGAGACCATTTATATTCAGTGTGAGTATTGAGAGATGATTTTTAATTCCTAACATTTTGGGTTTTGACTTCTGTTTGCAGTAGTGTTTGTTCTTCTTTGCATAGTTGTTTGCATCCTGGAAATTATTGTTTCTCTGTTTCTGACGTTTACTTGTTATTTCTTCTTTGTAGTTAATCTCTTTGAGTATTTTCTCTAGTGCTGGTTTGGACGACATGAATACTTTCAGTTTCTGTTTGTCATGGAAGGTTTTTATATCCCCATCAATTTTGAGAGAGAGTTTTGCTGGGTAGGAGAATCTTGGCTGCAAGTTATTTTCTTCCAGGTTTGGAATATGTTACTCCAGCCCCTCCTGGCTTTCATGACTTGGTTTGGGAGGTCTGGGGTGATTCTTATTGGCTTGCCTCTAAATGTTACTTGGCCTTTAACTTTTGTTGCCTTTAGAATTCTTTCCTTAGCTTCTACATTAGTCATCTTGATTATTATGTGGCGAGGAGAACCTCTTCTTTGGTCTTGTCTGAAGGGGGTTCTATATGCTTCCTGCACCTGGGTGTCTATTTCTCTTTCTATGTTTGGAAAATTCTCTGATATTACTTCTTTGAGTAGGTTGTTTATTCCATTAGTTTCAACTTCTAATCCCTCTTCTATGCCTATTATCCTTAGGTTAGCTCTTTTAAAATTGGCCCAGATCTCATCGATGTCAGATTCATACTGTCGAATTTTTTTTTCTAGATAATGTATAATGGATTCATTTTTGGAATAGTCATCTTATAGGAGTGATGTTCTGTTTTCCATGTGGTCTAATCTATTGTTTATAGTTTTTATTGATGCCTTCACTTCTATTATTGCATTTTTCATATCCTTCATTTCCCTGCTCAGGGTGTCAGTTTCTTTGTTTATATGTTCTTTTATTTCTTTCCAGTTCTCTCTGCATTCTTTCTGGAAGTTTTGTATCGCTTCTATTATTAAGGATCTGAATTGTCCTTCTGCTAAGCTCTGCCATTCAGTGTCATTGAGTTCTGTTGTTTCAGGGTCATGTTGACTCACTGTTTCTTTGGTATTTCTCCTTCCCATGGTTTCCTTGTTCTTAAATTTATAACTTTGCTGCTCTTGCACACTTTCTCTGAATTTATAGGTTTCTTATTTTTATTTTCTCTCTGTGAATGGTGTCTTGTACTGAGTTGCAATTACTCTGGTATTTCTTCTGCCTGCTCTATTGGTATCTTTGGTAGGTTTCAGTTGTTGACTTCTAGGATCTAGCAAAAGCTAAAAAGCAACCAATCCTCCGAACAAACTTGCAACCAATCCTCCGAACAAACTTACATAAATCGAAGCAATGCAAAGTTAAAACAGTAAAAACGGAACAAAAGAAGGCAAAAAAACCCAGAAAACAAGGACCGTCAGCAAGAAGCAAGATAAAAATCCCTGCAAGTTTGTAAGAAAAGACCTGGTTTGGCCTGTCCAGATATTTGGGTAGGTTTCTGCTGCTGTGGGCGGCTGACAAGATGGCAGCTGCTCCTGCTGCGCAGGCGCCGGCTCCGCCGTTCTCCCTGGTCTGCTCCTTAGATTCCGCTCAGCTGCCCGTTTCTTTACTCACTTTTAAGCTGCTTTTCTTCTCCTTCCTTCCATCGAGAAGCTGCTCTGCAGTCGTTTTGATTCAAGCTCTGGAGTGCAGTTATCTCTGCTCCGGCTCTGCGGGGAGAGGTGAGCTGGGATGGGCCTGCACGGGCTTAAGCTGGTCGTACCATGCGTTCCGGACTCTGTCGGAGGTGCCTCGAAATGCCGCCTGGCTAGGATGGGGAGTTCGGGAGTCGCTCACTGTGCCTCTGGTCGATGGGGTACAGAGGGTTGTTTTATATTTCTTTTTTAGTAGATCCCACGCCGGGGGCCGGCTCAATGGCGGCTTCCGCTCAGCAGCGTGGCTCCGCAGCCGCGGAGACGGGCTTCTTTGCTCTTCCTGGTCAGCCTTCCGGATTCTGTTCAGCTGCGTTCCAGTTTTCACAGCGTTTTTCACCCTTCTGTTGCTTTTTTCTTCTTTAAAAAGTTGGTTCCACGACTGATTTGAATCGAGCTCACAGCGCCTCTTGAGATGTGTCTCACTCCGTCGCCATCTTCCCGGAAGTCCCCTCAGTCTTTCTTGTAATGAACAAAACCAACAAAGGTCCATTCCTCATGGCATTTTCTATTCTGGTTCAGATTTACCATTTACTAGCTACGTGTGACCTCAACCATATCATTTCTTTCTCTGGACTAAGTGTGACCTCCTGTGCACACTGAAGTTTTCACAAATAGTTTCATCTCTCTTTCCTACTATTTTATTTTAACTATCCATTGATTCCATTGTCATCTCTTTATTCCCCCATAATTCAAAATATTTAGTGGTGTAAGAAAAATAACAAGTATTCCCCTTTGGGTTATGGCTTATCTTTGGATATTTCTCTTCCCATGTTTGCCTAGATCCTTCTTGTTTTCTGTTATGGAGTCATTTAGCCCAAAAAGTAGCTGTTATATTTCTACCTTGAGTGCCCAGCTCATAATGAACTTTTATTTACTCTTTCAAGTATCATTTTAGTTTTTTTCCCATTATAACCTTGGCCTTCTTTTGTTTATTTCCTGTAGTTCTTTGTCCTGAGAGCAGTTCCTAGAGTTATAGCCTTGGATTCTCAAGCTGCAGGAGATTGCCTGTTTAACCATGATAAATTCTCACAAGAAAATTGGGTCTTTTTTCTCCTATAATTTTGTTTAAATCTTGACTGTTGTAGTAAATATCCTTTCAAAGATAATTTCATTTCCAAACAATTTGGTATCTGATTTGATGCAGTTTGAGATTTTTTATTTTGGGGATATCGTTTTTCTTTCATAAAAAGTTCCCCACAATAGCTTTGTTTTATTGTTTTTATATCTTCTTTTTGCCTGACTACTAGCAGGTCTCCAGTTAACTTTCCTAGAGGAATATTAGCTTACTATGCTAATAGTAATTGTTCTCCAGAAACTTTTTCTTTGGCAGTAGTATTTGATCTTTACTGAAAAAATAGAGCTGTTAAATGCAATCAATTAAAGGAGTCTTAACAAGAGATGACCAATTTACTCCTATATGATTTATGGTGTTTGCAGCCCAGTGATCATTCTTATATTATTTAAGTTTCAGTTCAAATACTAAGGTGATAATACTCCTTTCAACATACTGTCTAAGCAAGGCAGCCAAATGTGCTCTTTTAGGAATACATAGTAATTCAGGTTTAGTTATTAAAGAGCATCGGTCTAGGGAGATGAAAGTTATATTTTGATCCATAATTTCACACATGTCAAGATTGAATTTACATGAAAACTCTAATAGTGGCCTGTCTTTAGTTGTTCTTTCCAAGATGCTATGAGCATTATAATTAGCAATAAAGAAAGCACTGACCAACATAGGGAACCACACACCAGTTGCCCTGCATGGAAAGGAAACAATTTTTTGGAGAAAGTCATTTCTCTCCATGAGTAATGAACAATGAATGTTATTATAAACTCTTTCTGCCAAATTCGAAATGGCAATTGAGAAGGTCTCAAAATATGGTCTCAATTCAGGGAGTAGAAAATTGTAGTCTGTCCAGCAAGTTTACAAAGTTCTTGTCAGTAATGGTTGGGAACTATTTACTATTGTTATTATTTTTTTAAAAAATTGCTTTTGCTTCACTTTAACAAATCATCCATTCATCAATTCCCTAGGCACAATGGATTCTGGATATTGATAAAACCATTTGTCACAGGGCTGTTTTATGCCATCGGTCATTAAACAAATATTTATTACCTTTCTACTATTTTCCAGATACTATATTAGGCACCAGAATTATGTGAGTCAATGAAGCAGACATGGCCCCTGCTTTTACGAAACTTATAATGTGGTCTCTTTAAGTAAGTCATTTCATTTATCTTAACCTCAATTTCATCATCTTAAAATAGGTACAAGTCTGCCTTGAAGGATTACTGTGAGAATAAAAGTACTGGGATTGCAGGCACACACCTGCAATCCCAGAACTTGGGTGGCGGAGACAGGAGGATCACAGATTCGTGGCCAGCCCCAGCAATTTAGCAAGGCCCTCCACAACTTAGTGAGATCCTGTATAGTTTAGAGGTAGGACAAGATAGAACCTCAATATATGATAGCTCCTATAATCATTATGAGTGCTGGAGAGCCTTGGTCCTGGTGAGTGGATTGAAGAACTATTGAAGATCTGGGTAAATAATGACCCTATGGAATATCTTTACTCAATCTACTGGGTGGGAAGATTTGAAGGTAATACCTTCTAATGTAAACTTTTCCCACACATACATATTATCACTCATTTGTAACGAGACAGCAAGATATATTAAGCATGGAATTCCTTGAGCTAACCATGGGAAATTTAAAGATGACTATTTTTCTAGCATTTTGGAAATTATCAAAAGGCCAGACAGAGGGAGCAATTCACTTCTTAGCTGTCCAGAGCGAGGGAGAACAGAGGTGTGGTTGAATGATTTGAGAATTTGTTCATTTGTGTTATAACACCTAAAAATGGTTCTAGGTGTTTTAATTTTAGAAATGATAAAAGTTTGTAAAGGTCATAACAAAGCAACTCTTTTTTTTCCAAATGAACATTCGGAGGTGGATCTTTTTGAAGAGTTTCTACATAGTAAAAGAACCAGCATTACTACAATGTTAAAAAAGAAGTTTCCCCATGTCTCTTAAGATTATTTTTATTTATTGTCATTATCATAGATTGAAAGAGAGTAAAAATTCATTATGCTTTACTTCTGGATTCATGGGTCTTGCAATGTCATGTACATGTAATGGTTTATGCATTTTAAAATGTGTTTTGCACTTGTCTCATTTTATTCTGCCTAGTAGGGCATACATTATTATTTCAATTTCATATGTGGAGACACTGAGGGACAGATACTTATCAGAGATGTTCCTCTGTGTTAGAGGCAAAAGCTAGGACTAGAAGGACAGCTTTTTGTATTCCACAGCATTAGGCCATCAACAACTATGCTTTGATCTTTCACTCATTTTGACATGAATAGATAGGTTAGTACCAGAACCCTTTAAACAAATGAGGAGTAATTAAGTTGCAGTCTCTTCAACCAAGACATCTATCTATGAAAAGATGGATGTTGTAGGACCATGAATATGGCAGTCTTAAAAGAAATCTCAGGCTGGGCTTGGTGGCACATGCCTGTAATCCAAGTACTTAGGAGGCTGAGAAAGGAGGATTGCATATTTGAGGACAGTCTCAACAGCATAACAAGAATCTCAGCAACCTAGTGAGATTTTGTGTCAAAAACAGAACAAAAACAAAAATAAATAGGGCTGGGGGTATAGCTCAAGGATAGAATGACCCTGGGTTCAATCCCCAGTACCACGAAAGAAAAAAAAAAAACACTCAACTTCTCTGATAGAGGAATAATATCTAGAATATATCAAGAACTCAAAAAATTTAACACTTGAGAAAACAAATAACCCAATTAAAAATGGGCTATTGAACTGAGTAGATACTTCTTGTTCATTATCATTAGCAATCAGGGAACTGTAAATCAAAAGTACTCTGAGATTTCATCTAACTCTTAATTAGAATGGAAATAATCAAGAATACAAACAATAATGAGTGCTTCCAATAATATGGGGAAATGGGAACTCTTATGCACTGTTGGAAGGAGTATAAATTAGTACAACCACTATGGAGATCAGTATGGAGGTTCCTCAAAGGACTGGGGATGGAATCATCATGACCCAGCCATTCCACTCCTTTTAATTCAAAATATTTAAAGTTATAATACTATAGCAATACTTGCCTACCCATATTTGTAGCAGCACAATAACAAAATTATGGTACCAACCTAAGTGTCCATCATTAGATGAATGGATAAAGAAAATGTGTTATATACACACATGTTGTTCCCCAGGACTACAAGTGATCAGCAGTTGGGGATGAATGAAAGACCAAATAAATCTTAAGTTGAAATTGCTTGTGTCATCCAGGATGGTAGGAGTGAAGACAGCAGTGTGTTGGCTTCTCATTCAGAAACTCCCTCACTTTCATCATGGGACTGAACTGGTGGTGACATCCATATATTCATTTTATAAGATGTCTCTACATAACTACACAGACATAATCTGAATCTTATATTGGGATGGGTCCTCAGGCTCATTCACTCATGACAGAATAGGAGGCTTCAAAGCCTACAGATTCATTACAGACAGCTGAAGGAATTTATACCAAGGAGGTCACCCTTCAAAATTCAGTGAATTTTTATGGGTGAGTAGCAATGCAAATAAGCAAGGACAAAGCTTTACATTTAATCTATATCTGCTCCAAGCACATTTGATACAATTCTGCTTGCTCCAAATACTGATTGAAAAGGTGAGTACCGTTTTGATATTGTTTTACTGAAATGGAATGAAAACAGGTCTTGCAATGGGAAATTGGGAAGAGGGACAGCAAAGATTTATAAAAGTGGACTTCAATAAATGGAATTTGCTATGATAATACTAAAAATAGAGACAATGTATGTTTATGCAACATATAGTATTTTACATGATATAACATTCTGACTTGGTTTACTCCCGCCCCTTGCTGCTGACACCACTGTAGTTTTGGGCATTCTAGCATAAGGGAATTAGGGTGCAAATATCTAAAAATGCATCTTTTAAATAACACAAACAACCCAGACCAGTGTTTCACAACCTCTTTTTTTCACGATACCCCTCAATAAGGCTATTCAATTCAATTTAAATTGTCCCTAACAAAAGAAGTTAAATGCTAAGGAATAAGATTGGGCAGGGTAGGATTTGATGCGAAGAACCACAAAAATTGTGATATCTAAGATTTTTTTTCATTCTTCCCAAGAACCAGTTTTCTTCCCCTTGTGGGCAGAATAGCCCTTATTGAAAATGCATGATATAGATCTGCAAAACTAGACAATTTATGAAGTATTATGGACATTAGTTCCATAACCCACATCAAGTAACCTGTAGCAGGAAGGCAGTAATGTCGGTTTACTTGTTGCCACTTACTAGCTACATCTCATCTATTATTTTATATTTTTTGTGGTACTGGGGATTGGACCCAGGGGACATTCTACCTCTGAGCTACACCCAGAGCCCTATTTTATTTTTTATTTTGAAACAAGGTCTCACTAACTTGTTGAGGGCCTTACTTAAGTTGCCGAGGCTGGTATTGAACCTGTGACCCTCCTGTCTCAGCCTCCCAAATATTGAGTAGATTACAAGCATGTGCCACCATGCCTGGCTTCATGCATTATTTAATCCTCACAATGACCCTGAAGTTGAGAAGCTAAGTGACTTTCCCCAAATCTCCAACTCACACAGTGGCAAACTAGGGTTTGAACCCAGGGCTTTCTGATGCCAGTGGCCATGATTCTTCTTAAAGGAGCATTGCAAGATGTGCCTATATAGAAAGGACATAAAGGAGGTGTTTATTTCCGAAGTTGGTTTTAGAGTCTCTAGATTGCATTTTAGTTACCCTTAGGTAGAATGGAAAAGACAAATTTGATTAGAATTAAATTTTCTCTCTCAATGTGTAGCTTGAAGGGGACAATTGATGGCAGAGAATGTTAGGTAAGTAGAAGAGCTGTAATTGTAGTTACTTGGGAGGCTGAGGCGGGAGGATCACGAGTTCAAGGCCAGTCTCAGCAACTTAGTGAGATGTTATTGCAAAATAAAATAAAAAGGTCTGGGGGTATAGTTTAATGGTAGAAAATTCAATGTTTCAGTCCCCAGTACTGGAAAAAGAAAGAAAGAGAGGAAAGTTTGATTGCACAGGCTGTTGGGGATGTATCTCAGTGGTGCAACACTTTGTATAACATGTACGAATCTCTGAGTGCAATCCTTAGCATTGCAAAACAAACAAAACGGGAGCAAACTGATTTTCAAAATGCAGTAGCTATGCACTTTAAAGCAAGCCAGCTTTGACCAAGCTCTGGGGGAGAATTAAGTTATTTCTCACTCTTGTGGATCAGTTTGTGTGCGTGTGTGTGTGTGTGTGTGTGTGTGTGTGTGTGTGTGTGAATGTAGAAACATAGCTGTTCCTTATCTGGCCTTTAGATTTAAAGTCAATTATGGCCAGACATAAATATGTATAGACTTACTAACAGATGTTTTCTCTTTAACATTTCTATAACCAATCATTTCTCTCTTCTGAAGGAGCAGTGGTCTAAGTAAACCAAGTAAGGATCCTTGTTCCCACACCAGTTAGCATCTGATTGGTAGGCACTCCCCTCAGTTTAGAGAAAAAGAAACTGATTCACCAAAGTCAGTCGAACAGGAGCTCAGATGGCCTGACTTGCTTTGCTGGACGGCACTGGCTGTCTGCCATCATTGCTCTTGACTCTCCGTTTCTAAAAAAAAAAAAAAAAAAAAAAAAAAAGAGTATCAGAAATGTGCTGATGGCTTCATTTGGTGGCCAGAGACCAATTCTGATCCAGAGGGTAAACTTTAAAGAGAATAAATGTGGGGAAAGTTGGCTCACTGGAGCACATCATTCTTTACACAATAATACATGGATTACAATTAGGATTAAAAAAGAAAAGAAAGGCCTTTCTTTCAAAGTACTCTAAAAATAAACTTTTAGGGAACATTATAGAGCCATACACTACACCTTTTCCCAAATGCAGTGTTAATAAATTTCTTTCTTTCACTCCATTATCTCTATCTCCCTTTCTCTCTCTCTCTCTCTCTCTCTCTCTCTCTCTCTCTCTCTCTCTCTCTCTCTCTGTCTTCAGTACTGGGGATTGAACCCAGAGGCATTATACCTCTGAGCTACACCCCCAGCCCTATTTTATTCTTTATTTTAAAACAGGGTCTCAGTAAGTTACAGAGGGCCTCACAAGTTGCTGAGGCTGGCCTGGAACCTGTGGTCCTCCTGTCTCAGCCTCCTAAGTACTGAGATTACAAGTACGCACCATCAAAATTTGACAGTTGATTTCTGGGATGCCACAAGTTACTAAAATTTGACAGTTGGTTTCCAGGATGCCACAAGTCACCTATCTTTTTTATTTTTATTTATTTATTTATTTTTGCGGTACTGGGGATTGAACCCAGGGGCATTCTACCTCTGAGCTATACCCCAGCCCTATTTTTTATTCTTTATTTTGAAACAGGGTCTTACTAAGTTGCAGAGAGCCTCACTAAGTAGCTGAAGCTGGCTGCGAACCTGGATCCTCCAGTCTCAGCCTCCCAAGTACTAGGATTACAAGCCTGTGCCACCATGCCCAGCTAAATTGACCTGTCTTGATGTAGAAAATGAAGAGGTGTTGGGAGTGAGTGGAGAAATAGCCTTCTACTAGGTGGTGGTTGACCTGGGTTCATTTCCATGAGCATGCTGTGTGACCTTGGTCAAGTCAAATTGCCTCTGTTGATGTCTTTTTCAATAAAATAAGAGGGCTGAGCTAGATTATTTGTTTTGTTTGTTTGTTTGGTACTAGGGATAGAATCTAGAGGAATTCTACCCCTAAGTTATACCCCCAACCTGATTTTATTTCTTATTTTGAAACAAGGTCTCACTAAGTTGCAGAGGGTCTTGCTGAGTTGCCAAGGCTAGTTTCAAACCTGTCATCCCCCTGTCTCAGTCTCCCAAGTACTGGGATTACAAGTGTGCATCGCCATGCCTGGCTGATGAGTTCTTTTTTTGTATGTGTGGTACTAGGGACTGAAGTGTGCCACATCCCAAACCCTGTTACTTTTTATTTGGAGCTAGGGTTTTGCTAAGTGGCATAAGCTGGCCTCGAACTTGTGATCCTCCTGCCTCAGCCTCCCCACTAGCTGAGATTATAGGCATGCATCACTGTTCCCAGCTAAGCTAGATGATTTCTAAAGTACCTTCCAATTATTTAAGTCTCCGCAAGTAGGAAGATGAATGGTGTGTTCTTATGATGTTTAGATGGTTTAACACTGCTATTTCCTAGCATCTGTGTATCACTCGAAAAGTTTTCTGATTTATTATAAAGTTTTGTATACAATGGTCATTTGATAGATGATAACATACTTTTGGTTGATGGGATGTAGGTTAAAGAACTGTGTATCAAACCTTACTGTGTATTAGATAAAGCAGATCTGCTGACACTTGTAATGTTACCAGGTGAGTAATTTATAAAGTCAATATGCCCCATTGAAACATTTTTGCAGATATTTTACTTTATTGAATACTTGGATTCTGCTGAAGGTTTATGCTGAAAAATATTTTTTTCTGTGCTAATATTTGCAGTACAGGAAATTTCCCATAGGTAGGAATGATTGTGTGATATTGTTCATGCAACCCCTATGATCTAATGTAGGCTTCTGTGATTATAGTGGTTTTGATTTGAAAAGATAGTTGTATTTGGCTGGCAACCTCATTTGCTTTTTTCCACATATAGTTCTTAGTCTGGTTCCTCAGAGGCCAGCAGAACAATATGTGTGGAAAGCAGAAATATCTTCTGCTTTCTTGTGCCCAGGTTTTCGACTATGTCTTTGTGCTGTCAATGGGAAGACTGGAGAGTTAATATGCTGTGTTGCCTAAAGGAATAAAAGCCCAACTTATTTCTGCAATAAAAAAAAATTACTAGAAGGAATTTCTTACAAATTAGAACAGCAGAAGACAAAACCGAATTTTTATCTTTGTTTTCTCTTTTGTTTCAGTGGCTTGCTGAGCTTTATTTGTTTTTTAATGAAGAAGGAAAAATACCTCTCTAGACCAATGTGTGTGAATTTTATCTCATTATCAAGCCTTCCACCCCCATGCTTTCTCTCTCTACCCCCCCATCCCTTCCTGCCTCTCTCTGGCTATCTCAAGGACAAGGAGATTTCTCTTTTTCCTTTTTAAGATATGCTATATAGGAGCCTGGGTACATTTGAGTTTGCAATGATTCAGCTAGATTTATATAAGCATGCATTTTTCTAATCATGGCCATTTTGTTAATTTCATCACAAGTGTCCTTTGCAGTTATTAGAATGTTGGTTTCTCGCTGGGAGTGGTGGTGCATGTCTGTAATCCCAGTACTTGGGAGGCTGAGACAGGATCACAGATTTTTGGCCAGTCTCAGCAACTTCAAAGAGATCCTCAGCAACTTAGCAAGACCCTGTTTCAAAATAAAAAAATAGGGCTGAAGGTGTAGCTCCGAGGTAAAATGCATCTGGCTTCAATCCTCAGTAACATACACACAAAGAATACTGGTGTTCAAGGACAGTGCTGTTTCTAGAGGTAGGCACTTCCCATACTCCTGTTGTTTTGGGTAGCCCTTCCAGAATACTGTTGGCTTTCGGTTACAGATTTTAGTAATGGTGCTGTTGGGATCTGCATGGAAGTTTCTTTGCAGTCCTCATGTTCAATTATAAACTGTCTATCTTGGACTTCTTATGTTTTGGAGGTGAAGAGATCTCCCTTTTTCCGTCCCCAAGAGTCCATGGCACACTTCAATTAAAATGGTCTAGTGACAGCTGAATGAATGTATGCCGAGCACCGCTGAGGCCAAGTGCCAGGAAAGTAGAAGCACCACCCTGTGGAAGAGGGCCAGGAATTCTAAAGGACACTACTCCTTTGAACAGAAAGGATGTGGAAAATTGTTTTTTTGGTGTGTGTTTCCATTTGATTCAGTATTGGGCATGTGCAGATGCCAAGCCATGTCCTAGACAGGCTCCTTGCCATCCACTGTGCCTGGGAGGGGCATGATACTGGCCATGGAGGCAGTGCCCAGGAATGTAGATTTCATGGTGCTTCATTTTTCAATACCAGATAAACCCGGATTACTTTCAAAGGTATGATGTTGTTGTGGGATAACACGGTCCCACTCGTGGGTCCTTGGCCTCCGTGATAAAAAGAATTTTAACACATGCCGGTCAGGAACAAAAGGTAGGAATTTATTTAGGAAAATAAGGAACTGGGGGAGAAAACAGGTGAGCAGACATCTTCCTGGCCAGACACGAGCACGAGGGCAAGAGAGTGAATGCGAGGAAAACGCTTTCTTTTATAAGTTTTTTGGGGTGGGCACAGAAGCAGTCTGGACCTCCTCCTTCTTTAGGTATAGGTGGGCGATAGGTGGGCGTTCCAGGTTGGATCCTCCTCTTTCTTAGGTTTCAAGATGGATCTGACCTTGGCTGCGAATCTCAGGTGTCCTTGGCCCTGAATCTTAGGTGGGGGCAGGGCTTTAGGGGATTAAAAAGTGTGGCCCAGCTGGACGTGGTGGCGCACACTTGTAATCCCAGCATTCGGGAGGCTGAGTCTGTAGGATCCGGGTTCGCGGCCAGCTTCAGCTACCTAGTGAGGCACTCCGCAACCTAGTGAGACCCGGTTTCAAAATAAAGAATAAAAAATAGGGCTGGGGATATAGCTCGGAGGTAGAATGCCCCTGAGTTCAGTCCCCGGTACCGCAAAGAAAAAAAAAAGTGTGGCCCACTTAGACTTTTCTCCTAAGATTTTGAGCACACCCTATAGGATGGGGACAGCTAGAACTCTCCAGATTTTAAAACTGTATTTTCCCTTTCCCTCCCAATGTCTCCTTCCTACCTACTTATTTCTTCTATCCTACATCAGTGTGAACAGCTGATCTTTCTAACTCCATGTTACTCATGGTCCTGTGCTTTTTGTGCTATCTTCTCAACCTGCTCTGAAAAGAGCTCAGTGCTGGCACCATTCTGGTCATTTATTTGTTAGAATCTAGAGGCTGGAAGAACTCTTAGCAGTCATCTCTTCCACTCTCCCACTCCCATATAATACATCAACTGCTTCTACAATTGCATTTCATCTTTATTTCTGCATGGTACTCTCAGAGATGGGAGCCTCAGAACCTCTCCATTGATGGAGTTTAAGTCCCATCCCCCATTGCTACCATCCATAGGTGCCAGCTTAGATTCTTGGAACCACACAGAACAACCCTAATTGTTCTTCATTATGTTAGCCCTTCAGAGCCTGGTGTGATGTCCACTTCTCCCCTTCCTAGTCTGATATGGGTTCCTTCAGGGGCACTTTGATGCAGTAGAGATGAAGCAGAGGAGAAGAATGGAAGGATACCTTTGAGCAGCCCGAAGAAGGGCATTCCTTTCTCTCTTGTTCACAACGAAGTTGGTTAGCTGAGTTAGAGAAGATGGGGGTGGAGTGGGGAGTTGCACATCCATTCTTCTGATAAAGTGGGCTTTGTTTTCCCCCTACTTTTTAGTCCCTCTAATGGAAATAGGGTCATTTTCATCCATATTCCTCTGAGCAATATTCAGATATAGTTTCATTAGCATTGATAATATCCATCTTTCACTCTACTTTGATTAAAAAATGGAGTCTCAGCCCAGTGTGATGTCCCACGCCTGTAATCCCAGTACTTGGGAGGCTGAGACAGGAGGATTGCAGGTTTGAACATAGCCTCAGCACCTTAGGGAGACCCTGTTTTCAAAACAAAGATAAAACAGTCCTGGGGTATAGTTCAGAGGTAGAATGCCCCTGGGATCAATTCCCAGTATCACAAAACCAAAACAACGAAGTCCCATATCCTATTAGTTCTTTTGATGGTCTTGTCATACTGGAGATTCCTATGTTTATACTTGACATAAGTCCTAGCCATTGTTGTCTACACTTCCTCGAATCCAGTGGTTCTTGCAGTGGATATTGACACCCCCTATTCCCACCCCCTCTACCCTTGAGACATGTGGTGATGTCTGGAGACATTTTTTATTTTCATGGCTGGGGAAAGGGTGTGCGACCAGTATCTAGTGGGTAGAGTTCAGGGATGCTACTATCCATCTTACAATGCACAGGACACCCCCCACCCCCGCACCACGAGAAAGAATTAGCTGGTTCACAGTAGCAGTAGACTCAAGCTTGAGAAACCCTCTTCCAGGTCACCCATGTCCACATTCCTTCCAAATTCCTTCTCTGTGCTTGTGAAGACAGCTTTGTTAACTCAAGTTCTTTTTGGCACTCAGACTTCACTGATGGAGAGGTGGCACGGCCTCAAATAGCATCCAGTCAGATTAGCAAGGGAGCATTGCAGTAAGTACCACTGCTCTGCTGAGGTGGGGTGTATACTCCAAATGCCACATCAGCAGAAGGAAAAGTATTGACCCCCACAGAACCTGGGGTGGGGTAGGGGGAGGAACTAAGGATACCTAGGTTGTTGCTTGGCAAAATCCCTTGACTTGGAGAACTATTCCAGTGATATTAATTCTATATGCCTAGACAGAGATGGAGAATCACTGTTATTGACACACATATCCTGCTATCTCTAATTTAACCTGTTTTAAGGAAAAAATTTTGCCTCTATTCAGATTCCCACAGCTGGCCAAGTGATGCTCCCATTGCTAACTTAATGACCACATTGTCTCCACTCATGGTTAAGACCATCAGGACAGTCAGTCAGTCAGTCAGTCAGTCTGTCTGTCTCTCTCTCTCTCATTGTAGTTTTCAGTTACATGACATCTTGCAAACAAATCACATGAGATGAATTTGGCATAAAGATACTACTATGGCAGTTCTTATGTCTTATCCACTAGAGGTGAGATCTCCCACTTGTGGGAAATTAACAGGTAACTAAAATGTTTTGCTTCCAAGAGTAAAATATGCAATTTTTTATTCCAAGGGGTAGAGCAGAGGTCTGCAGACTAAAGGCAAATCTGCCCTACCTCCAGTCTCCTTATGGTACACAAACTGTTCTTAGGTGTTGACATTATTAAGTGGTTGAAATAGTTAAAAGAAGAATATGTTTTGATATGTGAAGATTATATGAAATTCAAATATCAGGGAATCTACCTGCTTCATCTGTAAAGGACATATAATAGATACTTGGCTAAATACATTGCAACATGTAAACTAATAATGCATTGTCTAATAATGCATTTTGTGTGGTACCAGGGATTGAACCAATGGACATTCTACCTCCGAGCTACACCCCAACCCATTTAATTTTATTTGTTTATTTATTTATTTATTTATTTTGATTTTTTTAATTGTAATAATTCGTGCTTTGTATTTATGCATTTTTGTTAGGTACAAATTGATAAAGACAAATGTGCACACATTTCTCATCTGACCCTATTCCCAATTCCCACCCCGCTCCCTCGCCCTCCC
>PVLC010022331.1:0-11394 GCA_004027655.1 Graphiurus murinus | reverse complement strand
CACAGGTAAAAACTTTCTCAACAAGACCCCCAAAGCACAAGCAGCTCAAAGGAAGATCAATATATGGGATTGCATTAAACTGAAGAGCTTCTGTGCAGCAAAGGAAACTATCAAGAACCTCGACAGAGAACCTACAGAGTGGGAGAAAATTTTTGCCAGTTACACTTCAGATAGAGGTCTAATATCTAGGATATACAAAGAACTCCAGAAAATCGCAACTAAGAAAGCAAATAACCCAATCAAAAAATGGGCAAAGGACCTAAATAGACACTTCACAAAAGAAGAAATACAAATGGCCAATAAATGTATTTGTTTATTTAGAAACAAGGTCTCACTAGGTTGCTGAGAGTATCCCCACATTGTTGAGGCTATCCTTGAACCTGCAATCTTCCTGTCTCAGCTTCCCAAGTACTTGGATTATAGGCATGCACCAGCTCACCCAGCTGAAAAACTTCTTATGAATAACATATTTAATAGGGATATTTGGGTATGAGTCTCCACTCAAGGAAGTCACTGTGGAGTTTCAAGATTGCTAAATAAGCATTTGTTTCTATATAAAACCATGGTTTTAGAGTTAATAAAAATAGTTCAAGAAGCTTGCTGAAGTCACCTGGGTGGAGGTTTCTGGATTCTTTATATGCAGACCTAAAAGCCTGTCACCTAGAATTGAGAAGTAACTTTTTTTGGTGCTGGGGATGGAGTCCAAGGCCTTAGGCATGCTAAGCAAGCACACTACCAGTGAGCTACACCCCCAGCCCCAGAGACAGTAATTTTTAATGTTCATAAGCATTTCTGATGATTGCCTTGTTCTGAGTAACCTAAGAGTTGTTCAATTTTTCACATTTATTCAGCAGAATTTTTGTATGCCACCTATGTACCAGATAAGAAGTGTTGAGCTCTTTCTCAGAACTTTTTCTATATGTTTAATATAGGTGGTTTCTACTTCAATTTTTTTTGCAATTAACATGGATAAATTATGTTACCTTTTAACTTATGGCCAGTTGTTTCTCTTACATACATATAGATGTTAAGAAAGTGAGGTTTTAAATTTCACCTGCTTATAATACACACACACACACACACACACACACACACACACACACGTATAAATGAACTTAATCAGCTTTGAGAGACTCTACCTTGATATTTCTTCCTTTATATAATTTTTATTCTCATGATTAGATTAATCAGTGATTGAATCTCAACTATTAAATATCTCTCTATACATATATATTTATTAAGTATATGTATATATTTATATATATTTATATTTTTATATATACACATATGATATGTGCATATACATAGGTATATGTATGCACAATTATAATATGTACAACTATACATATTATAATTTTATGGATATATGTTTCTATACAATTTGTATTTCCCTAGAACCTTGAGTTTAAATCCTAGAGAAACTCTATTTATATCCCCCAGAACATTCTATTTCAGCAGTTCATTTAGGATGCCAAGGCTAGAGTTGATTCTCCTTTGTATTCTCAGCATCAAATATAGTGCTCAGCATAATAGATGCTTGTTAAATTCGAACAATTTGACTATAATTGAATGTTGAGATTTCATCATTTATGTAATTCTTATCCTTAGGATTAGATTAATCAGTGATTGAGTCTCATCTTGCAAATGTAATTCACTACTGTTAAGGATAAATTTATGCTCAATCTGCATGATATCTGTGTGTGCTGATTCCCCTTGTGGAGTCCCCATGGTGTTGGGAGGGGCAGGGGAGTGAAGGGCAGTTGGCTGGACAGTGAGTGAGTTTGCTGGAGCTCACCCTGCTCATGGCTCCCTAGCTGTGTATCCCATTTGAAAGTGAACTTGAAAGGAGAGGTAAAAGTCATGCTAAGAAAAATGGAGCAGGAAGAAAAGAAGGGAGGAATTAGCTAGCAAAGGCAGACCCTTTATAAAATTTAGAACCATAGTTTAGATTCAAAGCATACATACCCAGTATGATGAGGAATGTTCAGGTAGCATTCTGTACTTTAATGGGCATAATAATTATGAAGATATCAACAGCAGAAATAGTTATTTGGTATTTATGAGATGAAGAAGATAGTGTGAGCCAAGTAGAAGGTAGAGATACCTCTTTTCAGTAGATGCTAAAATGGGAAGATGCCATTAGGGTATATGTGGAATACAATTCAGCAAGAAGCACACATTTTGACATGTGTGTACATATGGACTGGCCATCTGTACTCATAGGTACCACACTTGCACAACTGAAGATTGAAAGTATTCAAAAAATCACATCTGTACTGAACATTTACAGATTTTTTTCTTGTCTTTTTCCCTTAAACTACACAGTTTAACGATTATTTACATAGCATTTACATTGTACTAGGTATTATAAGAAAGCTAAAGATGATTTAATGTATATGACATGTTGTTTATAGATTATATCCAAAAACATGAGTATCTGTGGACATTGGTATCCATGGGACACCTGGAACCAATTTCCTATGGATACTGGGTGTTGACTGTAACAGTCAAGAACATCCTTGTGTTTTTATGTGTGGTGGCTCTCTGCTCCTTATAAACATTCTCTTATAAATGCATTTCTGTTAAATCAGTAGCTTTTTTTCATACTAGGGATCAAGCAGGGACTCTACCATTGAGCTGTACCCCCAGCCATTTTTATGTTATTTTGAGAGGGTCTGGCTAAGTTGCCCAAACTGGCCTCAAACTTGCAATCCTCTTGCCTCAGCCTCCCACAGTCACTAGGATTACAGGTGAGCACCACCTTGCAATCAGTAGCTATTTATCCAGATACTTGTAATGGAGCTAGAGATCCCCCACTGTTTCCAAGTCTATAATGAATTGTGGGTAAAGACCAGGCAGGCTTAAACATCACAGGCATGACAGAGGCTGCTTCCGTTGGATGCACTGCCTTCCTCTGCAGAGCCAGTCTTACTGGCTCAAAGTGAGGTTGGGGGAGAGAGAGCAGGCCAGTGTCAAAGTACTGTTTTCTCTGTCCTCTTCTCTGAGGATATTCTGAGAATAAAAAGGAAAATATTTTCCTGATAGTTTGGCAAAACATTTAATTAGAGGTGGTAATGAAAAGTCATTACAACAGCATAATTCATTTGTATTATGAGTTGGACTTTAACATATTTAAGGATACTTGCTCTGAAACTGATGATTGAGAACGAATCAAGTAAATTAAATAAATAAGTGAAATCACTGTGTGAAAAATGGATGTGCTAAAGTTAGGCTGCATATAATTGCTACAAAACCCAAATTGAGCACATATGGGTCCCCACAGAGAGGCAGGAAACCTCGTCAGGAAGCATTCTCCAGTCTGAGCTGTGGTTGGGTGTTCAGCATGAAGTCTGCTCAAGGCCTAGTCTGGCCCCTGGAAAGCAAGGAGGTGAAGGGGGTGAGTTGATCTTTCAGTCAAAACCGGTTGATGTAGTAGCCGAATTCTTCAAGTGTGTGTGTGTGTGTGTGTGTGTGTGTGTGTGCACGTGCGTGTGTGTGCGCGTGCGCACGCGTGTGTGTTTTCTCCTAGACTAAATCTTTAAGTTCATTGAGTTGGGTTCTTTTCTAATATTTAGTCATTTGTGTTTGAAATCTTGTCTTCATAGCCATTTGCCTCCTTAAACCCAATTTATTTCATCTTCAATCTTCTTAGACTTTAAGAGATACAATTATTTCCTCTGCCCTTTGATCTTCATCTGATAGGCATATCAGTCATGTCCATCAGTTTCATGAACCTATTTCTATGAAAACATGAGATCAAATGTTTAACCTAGTATGGCAGGCTTGCAGATTATTAAAATAATTGTAGAAAACAGTGCTTTATAAAAAAAATTAGTAAATCTTGTCTTTTGTCTTTTTAAAACATGACACATGGTTGGTTGCCTTTTTCACTTTTCAACTAGCTATTTGGGTATCAAGTTAAACTTCTGAGAATCATCACAATAGGAACTCCCCATGTTTTGTAGTACTGGAGACTGAATCCAGGGATGCCCTACTTCTGACCTCTACTTTAAGCCTATTTTATTTTATTTTAGTTTAGTTTCGTGGTACCAGGGATTGAACCCAGGGGCATTCTACCTCTGAGCTACACCCCCAGCCCTATTTTATTATTTATTTGGAAACATGATCTCACTAAGTTGCAGAGCACCTTACAAGTAGCTGAGGCTAGCCACGAACCTGTGATCCTCCTGTCTCAACCTCCCAAAGACTGGGATTACAAGCGTGTGCCACCATACCCAGTTCCTTTTTATTTTTTGAGACAAGGTCTTACTAAGTTGCCCAGGCTGGCCTTAAACATGCCATCCTCCTGTCTCAACCTCCCAAGTACTGGGATTACAGGTGTGTGCCACCATACCCAATGCCTTTTTATTTTTTGAGACAAGGTCTTACTAAGTTGCCCAGGCTGGCCTTAAACATGCCATCCTTCTGTCTCAACCTCCCAAGTACTGGGATTACAGGTGTGTGCCACCGAACCCATCTGGGACTCCTCATTTTATATGGCAGGTCACCAACTTGACTGCTGCAGCTAGCACCCTCAGTTTGCTCTTGATTTTTACTGGAGCCTCATTTCCTGTGGAAAGGCACCTTGCCTAATTCTGGTAACGAACTTTATGCCTGTGGATTCTCCCTGCAAAAAGGTCAGTGATACCTCTGCTGCCCAGTTTGATACCCATTAGGGTTACTCACTAGATTTGAAGGGTTTTCTACAGAGGAAGCTCTAGGGAAGTGTTTGTGGAATATATGAAGGCTCAAGGACGCAGCAAGTAAGCAATGTTTATGCTGATTATCTGATTATAGACACTTCCTTCATATGGGGAAAAACAAACTCCAGATAGGAAGTGCAGTCTTGTCTTGCTGGAGACCTTTGAAGGAATTATCAGTAGATCTAACTGGCTTCTTTGGTCAGAGGCTCTCTCTCTCACTCTAACAGAGATTGAACTCAGAGGCATTCTGTTTCTGAGCTACAGCCCCAGCCTGATTCTATTTTTTTAAATTTTGAAACAGGGTCTCACTAAGTTGTTGAGGCTATCCACAAACCTGTGATCCCCCTTGTCTCAGCCTCTCAAGTACTGGGATTGCAGGAGTGCACCACCACTCCAATCTCATCTCATAGTTTTTCATAAAATATTGAGACACCGAATTTCTTTTAAAGTATGAAATTTGATTGAGTGTTTGAGATCATGTGAATTAATTTTCTCTTCCAGGGCTTTCTCCCCATTTATAACTAGAACCTAAGTGCACTTGAAAAAAATTAAGCTCTGTAAACCTATTGCTTTCCACTGACCTACTGCAGTTTTAAAATTGCTTTGGGATTTTTATGAAACACCCCTGTGAAATTCATAAAAAACAAACATGGTATGCATTATATATGAGAGGGAAATATAAAATGTTCAACACAACCACATTTATCATTAAGAACAGGGAGCGAACAGCTTGATTTAAGAACAAGTGCTAGTGGTTTTGGCAACACACACACACACACACACACACACACACACACACACACACATATATATATATATATATATATATATATATATATATATATATGAATTGACTTCAGTTCCTAGTCATGGCCAAGTAAGAAGACAATAAAGAAAGAAAGAACAGAGTAGGAAGAGGGGGGAAAAGGGAGGAAATTACAGGGAGATAAGGAGAGGGAGAGAGGAGAGGAAGAGGGAGAAAGGGAGAAGGAAAGGGGAGAGGGGAGAGGGAGAGAGAGAGGGAAAGATATGAATATTTCATGAGCTCACAAAATATGCCAGGCAGTGTGCTAGACATTTTCATGCACAATTTCATTTAATCCTCAAGGCATCCATGCAATGTACATGTTTTTAAAATCCCAACACTACGAATAATGATATGCCTTGTATTTTTCTTTAGGGGAAGAGGAAAGGGGGGAGTTAGCAAGCAGAGAAGGGAGAGTGAATAGGGAAAGGAGAAAGAGACAGAGGGGGTTTGGGGGAGGCAGACACAAAACTTGCCTCACTTCAAAATAGTTGAACTGGAATTTGGGACTTTGGATTACTTATCTCATTATTCTGACCCCTCCCCTGCTTCATCCAACTAAGTCCAAATGTTAAACTAATTTGATCTTATCGAAGAACAACTAACAGATATTTGCTTCATGAACAGGAGTTAAGGAATTAAGCCCAGTTCTCAGCTGCTCTTATTAGCCTTGCTAAGGCTCTAATCTGAAAAGGATACCAATTTACAGCCCTCCCACTTTCATGGGCAGTTGTGTGTGTGTGTGTGTGTGCGTGTGTGTGTGTGTGTGTGTGTGTGTGTGTGTGTTTTCCTGGGGATGAACCCAGGGCCTCCAGTGTGCGAGGCAATTGCTCTACTATTGACCTACACCCCCCTCAGCACTTGAGGAGCTATTCCTTTTATTCTGGTGTTACCTATCGTCGCCCACGCCGGACCCTGGCCCGCGAGGGCCCGAAGAGACGACAAACACACAGGAATGGTGCAAGCTTCTTTATTCTTCTCTCTCTCTCTCTCTCTCTCTCTCTCTCTCTCTCTTCTCTTACTCCCTCCCTATTCTCTTACTTCTTCTCCTCACAGGAGAGACTCCTTATCTTTCCGTCAGGTATGGGAGGGACCGTAAAGAGGAAAACCCAGTGAGCCTATCAGGGAGTAGATCACTCAGGCAACTTAAGTAACACTACAGCCTCCTATTGGGCACGCAGTGTCCACGCTCTGACGTGCTGGCACATGCACTCTGACGTGGCACAGCCCTAGGATGTTACCACCTGCAGCTGCTCCTGGCACTCTGCCAGGCGCCGTCTTGAGGTGAGGTCTCTCCGGACCCGCCAGGCTAAGACCCCAACAATTACCATCTTGAACAATTCTTGTTTGCGGTAGTACTGGGAAGTGGGAGACACTCATCATACTTGACTTGTCTTTACAACTTCATTTTCTACCTCATGGAATAGAAATCCAGAACCACTTTTTCCTCATTCAATCATGATTTAGAAAATAGGGAAAACTTCTTGCATTCATTTGGAGGTAATACATGCATGCCATTTCAGAATTTCCATGTAAATCCTCTTGGTGGGGAAAAAATTGAATCCAAGATAAAATATTAAATTCACCATTTCCAAGTGGGGTCTAATTTCTATTCACTTATTATAATTCATAATTATGGGTCCTAGGAGCCAAAGCCCCTGTGGACTACCTTTTTAATCCAGGCCTATCATTTGGAGATCTCATCGCTCCCTTCTCTGTAAACACCATCTGTTGCTAGATAGTGGAACTGGCACTTATCTAATGATCTGCTTGCTTTCATATATGCAGCAAACAGGGGATAGTTCTTAGGATCTTATCTGATGAGTGACATCCTTGAGAACAAAGCCTATGAGTCTTTCTGGCAGTAAGAGTGTGGGAAGGGCAGGGGAGATACGTTTAGTGGATGTGGAGGGAAAGAGTGTTCGAAAAGCTCTGCTGTCGGCTTGCCAGAATCTGGTGAAGTGGAGGGGAGGTGAAAGTGAGTGTTCACAGAAAAATCAGATGGTTAAAGAATTCATAATCATTGAAATGATGGTCTGTGTAAATGTGGATGAACACAGCCATAAAAAATGTAATTAATGCAAAGTATGCTGCATTCGATCTAATAGCCACTTGATGACTGTTGTGAAGAAACGAGTGCTTTTGTGAGGAGGAAAAAAATATGTCTTATGTCTATTTGCACCTCATGGTCAAGTGTTCACAGCAAAGCCAACAATAAATCCTTACAAAATAGGTCTGGACCAATTACTGCTCAGAGAACAACAAACAAAGTTTGTGAGATGCCAATAAGAGTCTGAGAAATAGGGGCAAACAAGAACTCCCTGGTATCCCATTGGGCACCTGCAGTCATAATTCTAGAAGTGCATAAGGCAGTCTGAATGATAGATTTTATTGAGGTTTTGGGTTTTCTTTTCACAACTGCCTCTCTCGAAGGATGGTTTGACTAGGAATCTGAGAGAAGTGTTGATAGTCAAACAAGAAGTGTTCACATTTGAGTTAGAGACTTAGTGCTACTGCCTGGAACTCAATGAAGACTTTCTGTGTGGTGGTTTTCCTAGGAGTTGTGGCTGGTGGGGCAGCCTTGGCCCCACAGTGGCAAGGACTTAGTATTTAGTTTGAAATGGCTGTTCTCAAAGTCATGGGGCCATTTTGGATTAGTCTTCCCAATTCTAAACATGATGGAGCATAATCAGGTAGGTGCATGAAAGGCATCTATTTACACACGAGGGGCTCTGCTGCTTTCCTGGACAATAATTTTCCCCAAATTTCCTGGAGGAACTACTAGAATCACAAATCACAATTTGCTGCTTGCCTTGGGTAATGAGTCCTTGGATAGAATTTCATTTGGTAGATTTAAAGAGAGTTAGTGTTGATCTATGAAGCCAAATGATTTAAGAAATTGAAGCAGTAACAAGTAAATTGCTTTTCTCTTGTACTGCAAAATGCTTTCTAGGCGTTTTTGACTTTTCTTTTTAAAATGGATTTATAACGCCATTTCTCTCCACCTCAAGGCTCAAGTAAACCTCTTTGCTCTGATGAATCCTAAATGGCTCCTCATTTCCCCCAAACAGATTGTCCAACCAAGTTTTTAATATCTTGTTTTAGATGGCGGAAGCTAGATGTTTTAATTCTATAGGAAACACAAATGAATATACATTGCCTTTTTGAGGTCTCATTTCTTCTGGCTTCTCTCATGAAAAAAACTATGCTCAATCATATTGGAATTCCTCAGCTTTACAATCAAGGCTTGCTGTGAACCACACAGAATCACCTGCCTTTATTTATTTGTTCATCTGGAAGCAATAGGGAAGGCTTAGGGTGTGCCACACAATGCAATAGTTATTAGAGGGGATACCAAAAAATTAAGCCCAGATGATTTCTTCAAGTAACTCACTGGTGGCCACTGGGCAGAACAGAGATGCAAGTGGATACTTCTAGAAGAAATGGCCAACCTTTGTTGAAGGGTATACAAAGTGTAGTGAGAGGAGATGAGCCCTGTCACTTCCTTGGGGAAGCTAGAAGGGACAATTTCTGTGCCTGAGAGGTGGAGGAACAGGAGAAACTCCAAAATGACATTTCCTGTCTTCACAAGTTCTCTTTCCTGCCTTCTTACTTGTGGATACCCCAACCCCTGCAAACTCAAGTTCCCCTATTACCAGGACACTTGAGAATCTCTCATGGTTAGGGGCAAGTTGCCTGTTACTCATGAATAAAAGTTCCAAAGTAACTGTTTTCACAGAAATTCCACAGAAGTGTAGCCAACTTTATATGGAGCTCCTTGAGGGTAGGGACTGTGTGTGATGCTATGTCTGTAACCCCAGAAGCCAGCACAAGTGTTACAAATGGTTGATGCTCAGGAAATATTTCAAGATACTGAGGGAGAAATGCCCTAGGAGTCTAGAAGAGGGGGCAGCTAACTTCACATAGAGGACTCTGGAGCTGTGCCCAAGAATGTGCAACAATTCATAAACTCAGGGTTTATTTATTACTGGGAATTGAACCCAGGGGCATTTAATGCCCAAGCTATTTTTATTTTTATTTTGAAAAAGGGTCTCGCTAAGTTGCTGAGTCTTGCTGAGACTGTCTTCGAACCTGTGATACTCCCGTCTCAGCATACCAAGTACTAAATTTATAGGTATGTACTACCACACCTTGCTAAACTCAGAAATTTGAAAAGGAACTCATGAAGGTTCAGGCTTCTTGCCCCAAGGATACTTGAGGCATTGAAACAGGAAAGCAAATTGTTTACAGTCACTTTCTTATCAATCTGCTTCTCTATGGGCCATTGGGAAGCCTGAAATTTGGTGGCTCCAAGGAGACACATAAATGGATGAGAATTAAAATCATACCGCTACAATATAGAGGATGGCTTCCAGGAAGATACTGAGAGGAGGAGTAATCATCAAACATTGTTTAAGTAAGCATCTGTCATTATTATCGTTACTGGGTTGGAGTCAGAGATGGGGTTGGGGGATCTGCAGGTCATGTTTTATGTAATTGGTGCCCCACTCTCCTCCTTCTGTTACACCACTCGTCCTTGCAGGTTTATATCTCGTATATATTTTGCACCATGGTGGCCTTTGTAGGACATAAGGTGAACAAACTGCTTATTAAAGTAAGACAATGGAGGCCTCATTTTAAAAAGGTTAAGATGTACTCAAAAGTGTCAGCACATCCCGGGAATCATTAACAGTGTATGGAGTGCACAGGCTGGTATTTTCCAAAGGCCACACTAACCTTTTCAAACATGGAACAAGCTAAAAGGAATGGATTTTCTCACCATTTGATGAGAGAAGAAATCTTTTAAATGCTTAATTTTATTTGCTCACTGAGAATCATCTCTGTGGAGCTCAACCTGGGAAAATGAATCCTGAACATTTTAGCACTTAAAATACCATTAGGAAGCACTTAGGTTATTAAAAGCTCAAAACAAAGGATAGGAGTCCTCTGGTGCTAATCACATGTAGAAAGAAAGTGAGAGTCATCTATGACGTCCTGTTTGCCAAAAATGTCTTTGAATTTAAACTCTTCGTTGTTAAAAAGGGAAGCTTAAGTTTTGCCAAACCTCTTTTCTTTAAGTATACCCACTTTTCCATGTAATTGGCTCAACACTGCTATTTGCATAATTGTCATATTTTTCTGCTTCCCTAGAGGTCTGTTAATCGTAAAGGTGAACCATAAAGCTTTGAAAAAATGCACATTTATGTGTGGTGTGCAATTCTCTAAATCAGGAAGAAAATTGTACCTTTTCTTTTCTTTTTTTTTTTTTTAAATTTGGAACCTTTTATTTGAAATAGAAAGATTATTTTCTTTTTTTTTAATTAATTTTTTTTTAGCATGGATTTTTATACATTTCTTGGGTACAACAGGGTTAATCACACATTTTTGTTGGGTACAAGCTAGTACAGGTAAAGACATCCATGCACATATTTCTCATTAAGCCTTCCCCAATTCCCACTCACCCTCCCCCTATCTCCAGGTCAGTTTAGTGATTGACTTTGATGTGATCTTGTAAGTACATCATGCTCATTAGGGTGTCCCCCCTCCTCCCATTACCTCCCATTAAGTCAAATTTTTTGTTCACCTAAGAATTCTCCTTCACCTGGAGTCCCTCTTATGTCCCATTTTCTTTCTAGCTTCCACATATTAGGGAGACCATTTGATTTTTAACTTTTTGTGACTGACTAATCTCACTTAACATAATGTTTTCCAGTTCCCCCCATTTCCTTGCAAATAACATGATTTTGTTCTTCTTTATGGCTGAGTAAAATTCCATTGTGTACATATCCCATAGTTTTGTAATCCATTCATCTGTTGTTGGACATCTTGGCTGGTTCCATAGTTTGGCAATTGTAAACTGTGCAGCTATAAACATAGATACACATG
>PVLC010022330.1:0-26880 GCA_004027655.1 Graphiurus murinus | reverse complement strand
TGGTACTGGGGATTGAACTCAGGGACCTTCTACCTTCGAGCTATACCCCCAGCCCTATTTTTTATTCTTTATTTTGAAACCGGGTCTCACTAAGTTGCAGAGGGCCTCACTAAGTAGCTGAGGCTGGCCTCGAACCCAGATCCTCTGGTCTCAGCCTCCCAAATGCTGGGATTACAAGCGTGCACCACCACGCCTGGCTTATTCTTACCTCTTTTACAGTTCAAGAAAGTAGGCCTAGGTTAGGTGACTTGATCAAGATCATACCAATAGTATTATTTCTGCAATTTGAGACCAAGACACTAACTCCAGAACCAAAGTTGGCTTACTAACAAATATGTTTTGCTACCCCCTATGTATTTTCTCCCTTGATTGATTCACTCTTCTGCCTCCATGGCAACCTCAAAGTTGCCAAAATACCCAATTCTTGTTCTTACCTTGTTAATGCCTCCTCAATACCAGTATCTGAGAATGGTGCTTTTTAGCATGATCCAGTTATTATTTTTACTTGGGTATACATTTAATTTAAATGGTCTGGTCTTTACTAGAAAATAGCCATAAAAATACATAGAATATAGACCTTTCTAACCAGCAACCAAAAAAATTATTTTTGTTAAATTGTGTTCTTTCTAAATGTCTTCAAGAAATCTGGAAACAAAGTAATAAATACTAGTGGTATAAAAGCAAAAGTCAAGGTTTGTTCTTTTTTTTTTTTTTTTTTTTTTTTTGCGGTACTGGGGATTGAACTCAGGGGCATTCTACCTCCGAGCTATAACCCCAGCCCTATTTTTTATTCTTTATTTTGAAACCGAGTCTCACTAAGTTGCGGAGTGCCTCACTAGGTAGCTGAGGCTGGCCGCGAACCCGGATCCTCCGGTCTCAGCCCCCCGGAATGCTGGGATTACAAGCGTGCGCCACCACGCCCGGCTCAAGGTTTGTTCTCTAGTAAATCATTTGATTATCTTTTTTTTTTTTTTTTCAGTTCTGGGGATTGAACCCAGGGGCATTCTACCTCCAAACTACATTCCTAGCCCTATTTTTTATTCTTTATTTTGAAACATATCTCACTAAGTCGCAGAGAGCCTCACTAAGTAGCTAAGGCTGGCTGTGAACCTGGATTCTCCAGTCTTAGTCTCCCGAGTATTAGGATTACAAGGGTGTACCACCATGCCCGCTTTCATTTGATTATCTTATATCTGGATTATGTCATGGTAATAATGACTGTTCGCAAACAAAGATGTTTGTTTGTTCTTGAACTGTGAGTAAATCCAGCCTCAGGATTATCCATTGTGCACCTAGGATCACACTTTTAAGATGCGTAATTAAAATGTTATAAATTAGCCAGGCATGGTGGTGCAGACTTGTAATCCTAATATTTGGGAGGCTGAGACAGGAAGATCACAGATTCAAGACCAGCCTCAGCAATCTAGCAAGACCCTGTTTCAAAACAACAACAACAAATGACTGGGGATGTAACTCAGAGATAGAATACCTCTGGATTCAATCCCCAGTACCACACACATACACACACAAAAAAAAGAGTTGTAAATATCTGCCTTTTAGATATAAACATTTTAGTTTCTCTGAGAATGATTAGTTTATATCTATTATTTTCAATCTTTTTTTTTTTTTTTTTTTTGCGGTACTGGGGATTGAACTCAGAGGCATTCTACCTCCGAGCTACACCCCCAGCCCTATTTTTTTACTCTTTATTTTGAAACCGAGTCTCACTAAGTTGCGGAGTGCCTCACTAGATAGCTGAGGCTGGCCTCGAACCTGGATCCTCCGGTCTCAGCCTCCTGAATGCTGGGATTACAAGCATGCGCCACCACGCCCGGCTCCTTATTATTTTCAATCTTTTATTGAAACCATGGCATTTTCTCCCCAAATTATAAACATGCTCAGGCACAGTGGCTGGGCATGGTGGCACATGCCTGTAATTCCATTACTTGGGATTGAGTACAGGCTAAAAGAAGAGGATTGCAGGTTTGAGGACAGCCTCAGCAAGCAATGAGATTCATCAACCTAGTGAGACCCTATTTCCAAATAAGAAATAAAATCGGGCTGACTGTATAACCCGGAGGTAGAAGACCCCTGGGTTCCACCCCTAGTACCACAAAATAAACAAACATGCTCATGATATTTATAAACTGGGCGTGGTGTTGCATACCTTTAATCCCAGTACTTGGGAGGCTGAGACAGGAGGATCACGGTTTGAGGTTAGTCCCAGCAATTTAGCAGGTCCCTGTTTCATGTGTGTGTGTGTGTGTGTGTGTGTGTGTGTGTGTGTGTGTGTGTGTGTGTTACTGGGAATGGAACCTAGGGACATTCTACCTCCGAGCTACAGCCCCAGCCCTATTTTTTTATTCTTTTTATTTTGAAACAGGGTCTCCCTAAGTTTCAGAGTCCCTCACTAAGCAGCTGAGGCTGACTTCAAACTCGGATCCTCCTGTCTCAGCCTCCAAAATGCTGGGATTACAAGGTCCCTGTTTCAAAATTAAAAAAAAAATAGGGCTGGGTGTGTGGCTTGCCATGTGTTAAGTAACTGTATAGTTTAATGTGTGCTAGTAAGGAGCTTTTGAGTATTGATCTAATTTCTTCTCTTTATAGGAGTATATCAAAGGAATCTGTGAACCTGAACTAGAAGAAAAAGAATGTTACCCCAAGGCCATGCACTGTATTTTTGCTGGGGCACAGTACCTGTTTCTGAAGAGCTTGATTCAGGATACTTGCGCTGACCTCTGTGTTCTTGACATTGGCCTTCTTGGTATCAGAGGAAGTGCAGAGGCAGTGGTTATGGCCAGGAGTCACATCCAGCAATTTGTGAAGCTCTTTGAGAATAATGAGAACTTACCCAGCAGTCAGAAAGAATCAGAGGTGAAAAGGGAATTCAAGCAATTTGTTGAAGCTCGTGCAGACAATTACACAATGGACTTGTTGATTTTGCCCACTTCCTTGAAAAAAGAGCTTCTGACTCTTACACAGGGTGAGGAGAATCTGTTTGAAACAGGAGATGATGTTATTAGAGATGCTCAAACAGAGTTTACACAGGATACTCCCACAGGACCGAGTACTTCTAGAGATGCAAGAAGTAAAGCCGGGACTCCTGTTTCTGAGCTTACAAAACAAATGGACACAGTCTTTTCTAGTTCACCAGATGTCCTTTTTGTTCCAGTAAATGGTCTAAATCCAGATGAAGAGGCGCTTTCTAAAGAGAGAGTTTGTCACAAAAGGAGATCCTCTGATTCAGAGGAAAGGCATACCAAGAAGCAATTTTCCTTAGAAAACGTTCAGGAGGGAGAGCTTTTACCTGATGGTAAGACATCCCCTGGAAATGTAGTTATTGACCTCTCTGATTCTTCTACTGATTCTGAAAATTTAAGTCCAGATGTAAAAGACACTACTGAGGAAATGGAATACAACATCCTTGTAAACTTTTTTAAAACCATGGGCTATTCCCAGGAAATTGTCGAAAAGGTTATTAGGGAATATGGGCCTTCTACTGAACCATTGTTGCTCTTAGAGGAAATTGAAAAAGAGAATAAAAGGTTCCAAGAAGATAGAGAATTTTCACCTGGTACTACCTGTCCAGACCCAAACAAAACCAAAAGTAAAGGTGTTTGTAGCAGCATGGATGAGCTTACAGCAGATTCTATTCCAAAGAAAACACAGACTCTCACACAGCAATCTATGATAGAAAAATTTTCTCAGTTACCATTCAAAGTAGAAGCTAAACCATGTACCTCAAATTGCAAAATTAATACTTTCAGCACAGTGCCAGTAGAACAGAAACATGAAATCTGGGGTTCAAACCAGAATTATGTTTGTAACATAGACCTTGAAACTGATGGCCTTTCACCTTCTGTTGCTCCTTCAAGTCCCAAAGACATCAATTTCATTTCAAGGGGAGTTTCAAGTCACCAGCCCAGAATTTCAGTTTTTTCTGAAAATGGTTTGCAACAGCAAGCAGAACCCTTGCTTCCAAATAATATGAAATCTGCCTGTGAAAAACATTCGGGAGGTTGTAATTCTCCTCAGTCTAAGCCAAATTGTCCACCACTCTCTCCACCGATGCCGCTGCCCCAGCTGTTGTCTCCAGTTACCGATGCAAGGTTGGCAGGACCTTCCGATCATATCGATTCCTCAGTTACAGGGGTTCAAAGGTTTCGAGATACTCTAAAAGTACCCTACAAGCTAGAATTAAAGAATGAACCGGGGAGAACGGATTTGAAGCATATTGTTATAGATGGGAGCAATGTTGCGATCACGTAAGTCCTCTCAGCAAATTACTTTATGGTACTCTTCATCTACCGTAATTACATATGTATATAGAAACTACCCTGTGTACCTGTTCAGTGGATCAGTCCTCACCTGGGGTGGGAGGACAAGCTACTTGGAAAAGTTTTGTCATTTCATCTTCTGGATGAAATGACAAAACTTTGCCTCACCCTACTTAAACTTAAACTTACATTCCTGTGGGTAAGAGATGGAAGAAAATGTGTCTTACCACATTGTATTGCCTAGTGATGTACAATGTAAAGGGTTTTAAGTTATTAGGTTTAAGCTGGGCGTGGTGACGCACACTTGTAATCCCAGTACTTGGGAGGCTGAGACAGAAGGATTGCAGGTTCCCGGCCAGCCTCAGCTATTTAGTGAGACCCTCTGCTGCCCCGGCCGGCGGGGGTTGGGAACGGGAGACCGAGGCGGCTTAACCTAAAGGAATGAAGCAAACAAGCGACTCGAAGAATGGAGGCAAGACAGGATTCTGATCAAGCCTCAATCTTTATTAACGAAGGGGCTGCTTAAATAGCTAGGTGAGGGGTGGGGTCAGGGGGATCAGGTAAGCTTGTGTGGGCTTGCATGATTGGTCTAGTTTGACCGTGCCTTTATCAGGGAGGGTCTCAGATAGAACCTGTTTTTGCATAATCTCTGTGGCTGCTGAGGAGTTTCCTCAAAGTGTAAATTCCAACTCTGATCAGCCTCCCTGCCCCCGACACTCTGCAATTTAGTGAGACCTTGTTTCAAAATAAAGAGTAGAAAATGAGGCTGGGGTGTAGCTCAGAGGTAGAATGCCCTAGATTCAATCCCTAATACCCCCCCACCCCCCAATACACAAAAGTTACTAGGTTTAGGATCTAAGTGGGTGGAGTTTAAGGCAAAAAAATGTTTCATTTTTGTGGTACTAGGGATTGACCCCAGGGGCATTCTACCTCTGAGCTACATCCCCAGCCCTATTTTAATTTTGAAACAGGATCTCACTAGGTTGATGAGAGTCTAACTACTTGCTGAGGCTGTTCTTGAATCTGTGATCCTCCTGTCTCAGCCTCCCAAGTACTGGTATCGCAAGCATATGCCACCATGCTGTCCTGGTTTTTCTTTTTATGCTGAAACATGCTTAGTCATTAGCCAGAGATAGTCCATGTAATTAATATATTTCTGTTATACTTCTTTTGATAGGGAGTAGCAATTTCCTTTCTAAGGAAATTAGTCAATCTAACCTTCATCATGGGCCTCTGTTCTTACTAAAAGTTTGTAATATTTGTTTAGTTAAAAGTACAATGTTGCCGGGCGTGGTGGTGCACACTTGTAATCCCAGCATTTGGGAGGCTGAGACCGGAGGGTCCGGGTTCGAGGCCAGCCTCAGCTACCTAGTGAGGAACTCCGCAACTTAGTGAGACCCTGTTTCAAAATAAAGAATAAAAAATAGGGCTGGGGGTATAGCTTGGAGGTAGAATGTCCCTGAGTTCAATCCCCAGTACCGCAAAAAATAAAAGTACAATGTTTTAGCTGTGTGTGGTGGTGCACGCTTGTAATCCCAGTACTTGGGAGGCTGAGACAGGAGCTTCAGCTACTTAGTGAGGCCCTCTGCAACTTAGTGAGACCCTGTTTCAAAATAAAGACTAAAAATAGAGCTGAGGATGTAGCTCGGAGGTAGAATGGCCCTGGGTTCAATCCCCAGTACCGCAAAAAAAAAAAAGTACAGTGTTTTTATTAAAAGAGTATATTTCTGTTTAACCATTCTTGGCACCCCTCTTAGGGTTCTGATTTTATACCCATGGTGTGGGATTGAGTTTCTTCTCTAAGGGACAGTTCAGCACAGTGGCTAAGAAGAGTGTGTGGGTCAGAGTCTCTACCCCACAGACGACCAAATGTTTAATTTTGAGCTGGTCACTCAACACATCAGAACTTCATTTGTCCCAATCTATTGCCTTTTGAGGTGTCTATAAGGTCATGTTTATCATTCCATTCCAACAGCTGCAGGGTAAAGTTCCCCTCCGGTTTTCTTTCTCTCTTTTTTTTTTTTTTGGAACTGAGGATTAAACCCAGGGGCATTCTACCTCTGAGTTACACCCCCAGCCCTATATTCTATTCTTTATTTTGAAACAGGGTCTCAATAAGTTGCAGAGGGCCTCACTAAGTAGTTGAGGCTGGCTTCGAACCTTCGATCCTCCACTCTCAGCCTCCCAAATACTGGGATTACAAGCATGCGCCACCACACCTGGCTCCCCTCCCATTTTCAAAATCAGGCATCACATTGCTAAAAACTTCAGACAAACTAAATTTGGCAGAATTAATTTGAGTAGAGATCAGTTCTTGAATTGGGCATTATTCAGAACAAGGTTTGGAGAGCTCCAACCACCTACCTGGGCAGGCAGTATTACAAACAGAAGAAGGGAGTGACATACAGAAACAGTTTGGTCACTCTACGTTTGCTATTTATTTATTTATTTATTTATTTATTTATTTATTTATTTATTTATTTATTTATTTATTGTGGTACTAGGGATTGAACCTAGGGGCATTCTACCTCTGAGCTACAGCCCCAGTCCTATTTATTCTTTATCTTGAAACAGGGTCTCACTAAGCTGAGGGGAGAGCCTCACTAAGTAGCTGAGTCTAGCTGAGAACTTGGATCCTCTGGTCCCAGCCTCCCAAGTACTGGGATCACAAAGGTATGCCACCATACCCAGCTTATGTTTGCCTTATTTGAGTGTAGTGTGATGAGGCATTTGCCTTAAGTGGACATGGTTAGATCAGTTGACAGCTATGATTGACTGAAGCTTAATACTATAAGAATATACTTTTTTTCTTTTTTTTTTTTTTTTTTTTTTTGCTGTGCTGGGGATTGAACCCAGGGGCATTCTACCTCTGAGCCACATCCCCAGCCCTATTTTTTATTCTTTATTTTTTATTTTATTTTATTTTATTTTTTTGCGGTACTGGGGATTGAACTCAGGGGCATTCTACCTCCAAGCTACACCCCCAGCCCTATTTTTTATTCTTTATTTTGAAACCAAGTCTCACCAAGTTGCAGAGTGCCTCAGTAGGTAGCTGAGGCTGGCCGCGAACCCGGATCCTCCGGTCTGAGTCTCCCGAATGCTGGGGTTACAAGCATGTGCCACCACGCCCGGCTTATTCTTTATTTTGAAACAGGGTCTCACTAAGTTGCAGAGGGCCTCACTAAGTAACTGAGGCTGGCTGCGAACTTTCGATCCTCCTGTCTCAGCCTCCCAAGTACTGGGATTATAAGTGAGCCCCACCATACCCAGCCGAATGTACCCTTTTTGTGTGAGAGTGTGTGGTACTGGGGTTTGAACCCAGGGGCCATCTACTACTGAACTACACCCCCAACCCTTTTTATTTTGAAATGAGGTCTAGGTAAATTACCACATGCTGATCTGGAACCTGGCATCCTCCTGTCTCAGTCTCTCAAGGACTGGGATTATAGGTGTACACTACCACAAATGGCATAAAAATGTACTCTTAAGTTGTAGTTCACTACATATGGACTCAACCAGAGGCATCTGTAGAGCAAAAATAAAGTTTTTCTTACACTACTGGGAATTGAACCCAGTAGTACCAATTCTACCACTGAGCTACATCCTCAGGCCTTTTTTTTTTTTTAACTTTTTATCTTGAGCCAGTGTCCTACTGAGTTACCTATGCATGGCCTAGAACTTTGAATCCTCCCATCTCAGCCTCTTGAATAGTTGGGAATAAAGGAATGTGCCAGCTGGTGTGATGGTGCACTCCTGTAATCCCAATACTTGTCAAGGCCAGCCTCAACAATTTAGCAAGACCCTCAGGAACTTAGTGAGTTCTTGTTTCAAAAACTAAAAATGTAGCCGGGCGTGGAGGCGCACGCTTGTAATCCCAGCATTTGGGAGGCTGAGACCTGAGGATCCGGGTTCGAGGCTAGCCTCAGTTACCTAGTGAGGCACTTCGCAACTTAGTGAGACTCGGTTTCAAGATAAAGAATAAAAAATAGGGCTGGGGGTATAGCTCGGAGGTAGAATGCCCCTGAGTTCAATCCCCAGTACTGAAAAAAGAAAAAAAAATGCAGAAAAACTAAAAATGAAAGTGCTAGAGTTGTAGCTCAGAAGTAGAAAGTCCCTGGGTTCAATCCCCAGTACCAAAAAAAAAAAAAAAGGAAAAGGGCAAAGGGCATGTGCCACCATGCCTGGCTACTTTTTACTTTCTGAATGAATTACTGATGCTGAGTTTTGCTGTCTAAAAAACAAAGAAGGAAGCTGGGCATGGTGGTGCACGCTTGTAATCCCAGTACTTGGGAGGCTGAGACTGAAGGATTGAGTTCAAGGCTAACCTCAGCTACTTAGTGAGGCCCTCTGCAACTTAATGAGACCCTGTTTCAAAATAAAGAATAAAAAAATAGGGCTGGGGATGTAGCTCAGAGGTAGAATGCCCCTGAGTTCAATCCCCAGTACTGCAAAAAAAAAAAAAAAAAAAAAGAAAAAGAAAGAAGGAAAATGCCAGAAATTCAGATGTTAAATTTTGAAGATGAAAGCCAGGTGGGTGGTTTGTAATCCCAGTACTTGGGAGGCTGAGACAGGAGGATTGCAGATTCTCAGCTGGCCTTAGCTACTTAGTGAGGCCTTCTGCAACTTAGTGAGACCCTGTTTCAAAATAAAGAATAAAAAATAGGGCTGGGGATGTGGCTCAAAGGTAGAATGCCCCTGGGTTCAATCCCCAGTACTACCAAAAAAAAAGTTTGAAGATGGGCAGTAAAATATGTAGTGTAGTTATTCCTTTCTAATAATACTGTTTACTGTCATTTTGCTGTGTCTTTTGGCAGCTCTGTTTGGGGAACTCCAATAAGTGACCCACAGCTGCATAGCATTATCTAAGTTAAAATGTAATTTCAGCCTCTCATAGTCCAAGTCCAGCACCAGTTCCTCATTGTTAGAATTCCTTGAGCCAAGAGGTGGTATAAAATTTAGGTCATGATGGTGAATAATACTAAGCCTTTTTCAGAAACTTTCTATATTGTGGAACGAGTTCCCAAATTTATGTTCAAAGAATAGGAATGCAAATTAACATGGATTGAGCAATGCCCTGGTACTGAGGATTGATCTCAGGGGCATTCATCTCTGAACTACACCTCCAGCCCTTTTTAAATTTTTTTATTTTGAAACAGGGTCTTGCTAGATTGCTGAGAGTCTCACTACTTGCTGCAGCTGTCCTGGAACCTGTGATCCTCCTGCCTCAACCTCTCAACTACTGGAATTACAGGTGTTCACCACCATGTCTGACTCAGTGTTGGAATTTTGGTTGGTGCTATCTGTCCTTGACAGGACCTTTTGCATATCTAGTCCCTCCCGCTTTGCCAGTAGTACCCCTCTGCAGTTTTTGTGACACCCAAAAACACCATTACGGAGCCAAACATAGTGGCGAACACTTGTAATCCTTGTGCTTAGGAGGCTTAGACAGGAGGATCACAGGTTCAAGACCAGACTCAGCAATTTAGCATGACTCTCAGCAACCTAGTGAGACCTTGTTTCCAAATAAGAAATAAAATTGGGCTTGGGGTGTCGCTTGGAGATAGAATGCCTCTGGGTTCAATCCCCAGGGCAAAAAAACCCCACTAGTCGTACTTCCTAATGACCTTAGGTACAGTCCTTTCTGGGTTTTTTTTGTTGTTGTTTTGTTTTGTTTTTTGGTACCGGAGATTGAATCCAGGTGTGTTTTACCTCTGAGCCACACCCCCAGCACTATTTTTTATTTTTATTTTGAAACAGGGTCTCACTAGGTTAAATGAGAATCTACTTGCTGAAGCTGTCCTTGAACCTGTGGTCCTCCTGTCTCAGCCTGCCAGGTACTGGGATTATACAAGTATGCACCATCTGGCAGTCCTCTCTGTTTTGAAAACCACTGGTTTTCAAACCATGGTCGTGCACCCTTGTAATCCTAGTACTTAGGAGGCTGCAACAGGAGGATGGCAGGTTCAGGAAGATGGCTGGTTCATGGCCAGCCTCAGCTACTTAGTGAGGCTTTCCACAATTTACTGAGATCCTGTTTAAAAATAAAGAATAAAAAATAGGTCTGGGGTTATAACTCAGAAGTAGAATGGGGTTCAATCCCCAGTACGAAAAAAAGAAGAAGAAGAAGAAGAAGAAGAAGCCGGGCGTGTTGGTGCAGGCTTGTAATCCCAGCATTTGGGAGACAGACTGGAGGATCCGGGTTCCAGGCCAGCCTTAGCTGCTTACTGAGGCCCTCCACAACTTAGTGAGACCCTGTTTCAAAATAAAGAATAAAAAAATAGGGCTGGGGCTGTAGCTCGGAGGTAGAATGCCACTGGGTTCCACCCCCAGTACCGCCAAAAAAAAAGAAAAAAAAAAATTCGTTAGTACCCATAGGGGAACAATTCTTTTTTTTGAAAACTGATTATTTGGGGAGGACTTAGATTTTCTTTGAATTCACAGATGTCTGCTTAAAACAATGCTTTTACAAAAGGGTGTGTTGCTCTTAGGAGACAGTTACACTTAATTGGATATAGATTGATTTGAAAGTGTCATTAATTAGCCGGACATGGTGGCGCATGCTTGTAATCCCAGTACTTAGGAGGCTGAGACCAGAGGATCCAGGTTCAAAGCCAGCCTCAGTTACTTAGACCTTGTTTCAAAATAAAGAATAAAAAATAGGACTGGGGGTATAGCTCAGGTAGAATGCCCCTGGGTTCAATCCCCAGTACCACACACACAAAAAAAATGTCATTAATTAAAATTAATCCTTTTGCCTGGGAGAAACTGTTTAATAAGCATAGGATTTTATTTGTGAGTGATAGAATTATTTTGAAACTAGATATGAGTGGCTACACAGCATATGGATGTGCTAAAATCGGTCACTTTCTAATTATATATATATGTATATGTATATGTATAGTGTGTGTGGGGGGGGGCACTGAGAATTTAACCATGGGGTATTCTCCCTCCACACTACACCCCCAGCCCTATTTTATTTTAATTTTGAAACATGGTCTTGCTGGGCTCACTAGGTTGAGAATTTCACTACTTTCTGAGGCTCTCCTTGAGCCTGCACTCCTCCTGTCTCAGCCTCCCAAATGCCGGGATCACAGTAGGTGTGCACCACCATGCCCATCTTAGTTGAAGGGAAAGTCAGCCCTTATTCTAAATCAGTTGCTTCCATATTAAGTGAGTTAGACTATAACTATAACCCCTGAAGGGGCTTGGTAGCGCTTGTTCTGTTTATGGAGCTATCCTGAACAGCCCTGGTCTCTGGCATGTAGTAGGCATTCAGTGGCGCACTCTTGTAATCCCAGTACTTGGGAGACTGAAATCAAAGTATTCGGGGTCGCAGCCAGCCTCAACTACTTTGTGAGGTCCTCTGCAACTTAGTGAGACCCTGTTTCAAAATAAAGAATAAAAAAATATATAGGGCTGGGAGTGTAGCTCGGAGGGAGAATGCCCCTGGGTTCAATCCCCAGTACTGCAGAAAACAAAAAGATTTGTTGATGAATGAATTAATTAAAGACTTAAGGGTTAGGATTTTTTTAGTGGCTTTTTACCACCCATTTGTAACTGCTGTTTGTTTGATTGAATCCAGGGGCCTTCTACCTCTGAGCTACACCTCCAGCCCCGTTTTATTTTATTTTATTTTTTTATTTTGAAACAGGGTCTCAGTGACAGAAAGCCTCACTAAGTTGCTGAGGCTGTCTGCAAACCTGCGATCATCCTGTCTCAGGATTACAAGCATGTGCCACCACCCAACTTATATTTGTAACCTAATGGTTGCCATTCTTTCTTTTTTTGAGTGTGGCTCTAGGGGTTGAACCCAGGGGTGTTCTACCTCTGAGCTACACCCTCCAGCGAGTTTTTATAAGTTACCATGCCCTGGCTGGCCTTGAACATGCCATTTTCCTGTCTCAATCTCCTAAGTACTGGGTTTACAGGAGTGTTCCACTGCATATCGCTTTAATGGTTGCCATTCTAGTGATCAGTCTAGATTAATTTATTTTTTATTTATTTATATTTTTTTGCGGTACTGGGGATTGAATTTGGGCATTCTACCTCTGAGCTACACCCCCAGCCCTGTTTTTTATTCTTTATTTTGAAACAAGGCCTCAGTAAGTAGCTGAGGCTGGCTGCAAACCTGAGATCCTCTGTTTCAGCCTCCCAAATACTGGGATTATAAGCGTGCGCCACCACACCCAATTTATTCTCGCCAATTTTATGAGGCAAAAAATTATCCATACTTACATCGCATGAAATGGCTTAAAAGTCTTGTCCAGAGTCACATATGTGAGGTTTGGGCCCATAATGTCTCCTCAGAGCAGCCCTCACAGAAGTTGGGGTTGGAATTTTTGGGCATTGACATCGATAGATACTTGAGTTGCTTTGGGTAAGCACTACTGAGCAAATCTCATCCCTTTGACCCTACTAGTTGGGGAAGTAGTTAAAAGGAAATTGAGTCCTTAAGCCGAAGGATCTGTTGGTGTAAACCCCACCCTAAAGCAGCCCAGGCCCACCCTTGCTTGGATTTCTGCAGAAGCCTTTGTTTGAATTGGTTATTTGGCTACCCAGCATGGTGTCTGCCACAAGAAATTCCAAAATACCCTACTTTATGCTAATGATTTTGTATAGCTTTACTTGACCCCCCCCCCCCCCCCCCCCGTCATCATGAAGACTCCAATGATGAGTCAGTGGAAATTGTTTGTGGTATGTGGCCAGACATATAGTGGCAGCAAATAACTTGGACTCTGTCAGCCTGAAACCTCAGCATAAGAGCGTCTGACTTGTCTGGATTAATAATTTTCCATGTAGATGAGGTTTACCTCTACACTTGCTAGAACTCTGCATCTTGACCATTTTGCATGCTAGTCTTTCTATAGCAGGCTCCATGGATATTTTTGTTAAGAGAGGCTGTAGATGGGAATAATTTTTTCCTGGGTTACTCAGAAAGGGCTTTCCACTGTTTCCCCACACCACCAACATCTGGTTCTGTGACTACTATGATTTGGTTGTTTTGGGTTTAGTTTTATTTTGTTTGGGGGTACTGGGAATTGAACTCAGGAGCATTCTACCCCTTAAGTATACCTTTTTAATTAAGTAAGTAGTTTTTTTTTTTGCTATACTGGGGATTGAACTCAGGGGCATTCTACCTCTGAGCTACACCCCCAGCCCTATTTTTTATTCTTTATTTTAAAACAGGTCTCACCCGGAGGATCCAGGTTCTCGGCCAGCCTCAGCTACCTAGTGAGGCACTCCGCAACTTAGTGAGACCCGGTTTCAAAATAAAGAATAAAAAATAGGGCTGGGGGTATAGCTCGGAGGTAGAATGCCCCTGAGTTCAGTCCCCAGTACCGCAAAAAAAAAAAAAAAAAACAGGTCTCACTAAGTTGGTGGAATACCTCACTAGGTAGCTGAAGCTGGCTGCGAACCCGGATCCTCCTGTCTCAGCCCCCCAAATGCTGGGATTACAAGCGTGTGCCACCACGCCCGACTGTAAGTAGTTTTTTTGAAGCTGAGCATGGTGGTGCACAATTGCAATCCCAATACTTGGGAGACTGTACCAGGAGGATTGCAGATTCAATACTGGTCCCAGCAACTTAGACCATTAGCAACTTGATGAGACCCTGTTTCAAAATAAAAAGGGCTGGGGTTCTAGTTTGGAGATAGAATGCCCTGGGTTCAATCTCAAATACCAATAATAATTTTTGTTTTTTTTTTTAATTTTGAGATAGCTGAGCATGGTGGCTCATGCTTGTGATCGCAGTACTTGGGAGACTGAGACACAAGCAGGTTTGCAGCTAGCCTTAGCTACTTAGGTCCTCCACAACTTAGTGAGACCCTGTTTCAAAATAAAGAATAAAGCTGGGCATGGTGGCGCACGCTTGTAATCCCAGCATTTGGGAGGCTGAGACTGGAGGATCCGGGTTCGAGTTCAGCCTCAGTTGCTTAGTGAGGCCCTCCGCAACTTAGCGAGACCCTATTTCAAAATAAAGAATAAAAAATAGGGCTGAGGGTATAGCTCAGAGGTAAAATGCCCCTGAGTTCAATCCCCAGTACTGCAAAAAATAAAGAAAGAAAAAATAAAAATAGGGCTGGAGTGTAGCTTGGAGGTAGAATGCCCCTGGGTTTAATCCCCAGTACTGGAAAAAATTTTTTTTTTTTTTTTTTTTTTGTGGTACTGGGGATTGATTGAACTCAGGGGCATTCTACCTCCGAGCTACACCCCCAGCCCTATTTTTTATTCTTTATTTTGAAACCAAGTCTCACTAAGTTGCAGAGGGCCTCACTAGGTAGCTGAGGCTGGCCGAAAACCCGGATCCTCTGATCTCAGCCTCCCGAATGCTGGGATTACAAGTGTGCGCCACCACGCCCAGCTCTTTTTTTTTTTTTTGAGATTAAAGTCTCACTAAGTTGCACAGGCTGTCTTCAGACTTCCAGTGTCCTCGCCTCTGCCTCCCAGGTGGCTGGGATTGTAGATTATGTGCCACTGAGCCCATTCCACCCCATCCCACTCAGACTTTTTCTTTGTTTACAGATTTTTTTAAAGGATCCCTTTAAAAAACAAAGAAAACTATCCTAGTTGCCTACCTAGTATGGGTGAGGCTGCGGGCCCCTAGAAAACAAAATCACCCCTATCTTTTTTCCAGTAACAAATGTCACATTGCTATATCCTTGCTGTATCTGAATACTTTTAGATAAACCGCCTATTCCTGAATTATGAAGAATGGGTTTGTTTATTTGCATGTTTGTTGGACAAGTGCCTCTTTTGTTTCTTTTTTTTTTTTTTTTTGCGGTACTGGGGATTGAACTCAGGGGCATTCTACCTCTGAGCTATACCCCCAGCCCTATTTTTTATTCTTTATTTTGAAACAGGGTCTCACTAAGTTGCGGAGTGCCTCCCTACGTAGCTGAGGCTGGCCGCGAACCCGGATCCTCTGGTCTCAGCCTCCCAAATGCTGGGATTACAAGCATGCACCACCACGCAAGGCCTTCCTGATTCTTATTTATGGTTCTTTGAAAAAGAAAGTTGACATCTGGGCATGGTAGTATACGCCTGTAATTGCAGTAGTTGGGAGCCGGGTGTGGTGTCGCAGGCTTATAATCACAGCATTTGGGAGGCTGAGACTGGAAGATCCCGGTTCAAGGCCAGCCTCAGCTGCTTAGTGAGGCCCTCCACAACTTAGTGAGACCCTGTTTCAAAATAAAGAATAAAAAAATAGGGCTGGGGGTATAGCTCAGAGGTAGAATGCCCCTGGGTTCCATCCCCAGTACCGGGAAAAAAAAAAAAAATTCAGTACTTGGGAAGCTAAAACAGGAGGATGGAAGAATCCAGAACAGCCTTAGCAAGGAGTGAGACTCTTAGCAACCTAGCAGCAAGACTGTTCCAAAATGAAAAATAAAACGAGGTGGGGGTGTAGCTTGGAGGTAGAATATCCCTGGGTTCAATTCCTACACACACACACACACACACACACACACATACACACACACTCTCTCTCTCTCTCTCTCTCTCTCTCTCTCTCTCACTCTATCTCTCTCTCTCTCTTTCTCCCTCCCTCCCTCTCTCTCCTTCCCTCCCTCCCTCCCTCCCTCTCTCTCTCTCCCTCCCCCCCCCTCCCTCCCAAAGGAATGGGATGGTAAGACCTGACCAGGTGCAAGAGTATATTGACATAGGATAGTGGGAAGATCCTTAGGTCAGATCTCTTCTGACCAATTACATGAAGAGGGAACCCCAAACAACGCAAAGAGAGGTAAAGGATTTGTGTAGAAGAAACCACCCTCCTTCTCCTCCTCTTCCTCCTCTTCCTCCTCCTCCTCTTCCTCCTCCTCTTCCTCCTCCTCCTCCTCCTCTTCCTCCTCTTCTTCTTCCTACTACTCCTACTCCTCCTCTTCCTGCATCACTTAACTGTCTCAGTGAATTTAAAGTATTTTTCCTCTTTCGAAATGTGTTTACCAGATTTGTTTGAGAGGTTGCTTTTTTAAAATCCTCTTTACTTGGGATCACAAACTCTGGGCCAGATTCTCTCTAATCATGTTTTTGTAAATAAAGAGCACAGCCACACCCCTTTATTGTTGTCTGTGGCCGAGGTGAATGGTAAGGCAGAGAAAAAGTGTTTTGTCCTATGTTCCATCCTGTTTCTTGTTTGTTTACCCTTTTCCTTCTTTCTGCAACAGTCCCTAGTTTCATTTGAATCTTGCCCTCAAATTGTTTCCCTTAAGCCATAAACTGGGTAGGTTTTGCAGGTCCCCAGAAAGGGATGGAGCCCTCCTGGAACTGGAGATGGCAACAACCTTGGGTGTTGTGGTAATGATGACCATGTCACATCTTTGTCTCTTTCCTCTGTCACAGATAGGCACAGGGTATAGGCTTCATCAAATTTCTTAATAAAATTCATGAGATTCTTAGAGGCCAGTAATGAGGCAGAACTAGTAGTATTTTTCCCCAATAGAATGAACTCATTAAAGAAGTAAAAAAGTATTGCTATAAAGCTCACTGCTTTTTTTTTTTTTTTTTTTTTTTTTTGGTACTGGGGATTGAATTTAGAGGCATTCTACCTCTGAGCTATACCTCCAGCCCTATTTTTTATTCTGTATTTTGAAACAGGGTCTCACTAAGTTGCGGAGGGCCTCACTATGTAGCTGAGGCTAGCCCCGAACCCAGATCTTCCTGCCTCAGCCTCCCAAATGCTTGGATTACAAGCGTGCACCACCACACCTGGCTAAGCTCACTGCTTCTTACCAGAACAGCAAACCCAATTAAGTCAGCCAAACAAAATATAAGAAAAACTGTAATACTCTGTTAAGAGATACAAGAGCCGGGCTTGGTAGTGCACACTTGTAATCCCAGTACTTGGGAGGCTGAGACAGGAAGATTGAAGGTTTGCGGCCAACCTCATCTACTTAGTGAGGCCCCCTGCAACTTAGTGAGACCCTGTTTCAAAATAAAGAATAAAACAGGGCTGGGGGTGTAGCTCTGAGGTAAAATCCCTCTGGATACAATCCCCAGTACTAGGGGGGGAGTGATGGGGATTTACAGATTAGTAAACTGTATAACTAAATGCCCTAAAATGTAGAAGTATTAAAGGAAATTTTGTTCCTATTTTTGTTGTATATGGATTTTACCTTTTCTGGTAAAACTTAATACTTTAACTGAAATAAATTTTCCTTACAGCCATGGCCTGAAAAAGTTCTTTTCTTGTCGTGGAATTGCAATTGCGGTTGAATATTTTTGGAAGCTTGGTAACAGAAACATCACTGTATTTGTTCCTCAGTGGAGAACAAGGCGTGATCCTAATGTCACAGGTGGGTCAAACCAAATTCTCCAGGTTTCTAATGAGATATTTAATGAGTTGCCTTAAAATGTCAACATGTTGTACTTAGATTCATGTGCCATGGGCAGCAACTTTAATAATAAAATTGTAAATCTCTTCCATTTAGTAAAATATCAATTGGAGAGCGTGTCACAGTAAAAGAATTGATTGGGAGAAGGATGGAAAATTAATATAGTTGTTAAAAAGTTATGTTAGAGTTCACTACATATCACAAAAATATCCTTTTAATGTTTTGAAAACTAAAACATTCCCTAAGTCTGGGTTTCCTATTTAAATAGTATTTTTTTAAATGGTCACTTGATACATTTGACACCTTCAGATATAATGTCTTTTCAATAGTCTAATAGCTTAATATAAATCATTTGTTAACCATATAGTATTTTGTGGCTGACATGCAGGCTACACACAAAAAGTTTTGAATCTATTATGAATTATGAAATACTTGAGAGACATCTAAGGATGATTGTGTCTCGAGTCATGATAGGAAGACAGGCAAAAAGGCTGTGCCAGGTAGCTTAACACATCAGAGCAGCTAGAAAGAGGAGGTAGGTTGGGAGTGAGAATAGGATTTGCCTAATACAGTAAACAGGAAGTGAAACTCAGTCACTAGTGAGGTGGAAGTGGTAAAACCACACATTTCTGAAGTACTCCCAGCAGCTTCCTTCTTTTTGGAGAGTGTATTTGTCCTAATAGAAGATACATAAAGAATAAAGTAGATCCACTCATTCTGTAACTACTTTTTTTTTTTTTTTTTTTTTTTTTTTTTGCAGTACTGGGGTTGGAACTCAGGGGCATTCTACTACCTCTGAGCTACAGCCCCAGCCCTATTTTTTAATTCTTTATTTGGAAACAGGGTCTCACTAAGTTGCAGCGGGCCTCACTAAGCAGCTGAGGCTGGCCTCGAACCCGGATTCAGTGGTGGGTATTGTAGGGAATGTAGCTGTGGGAATCTCAGACCTTGAGCTTTTAGCTCCTCTTGGTTTCTGGTTTTCCAAAATGTGGCTTTGGTACTCTCTTCTCCATTGTTACCACCTGCCTCTACAGAGTCAATACTTTTTTTTTTTTTTTTTTTTGCAGTACTGGGGATGAACTCAGGGACATTCTACCTTCAAGCTATACCCCTAGCATTATTATTATTTTTTTTTTTGCGGTACTGGGGATTGAACTCAGGGGCATTCTACCTCCGAGCTACACCCCCAGCCCTATTTTTTTTTTTTTTTTTTTTTTTTTTTTGCGGTACTGGGGACTGAACTCAGGGGCGTTCTACCTCTGAGCTATACCCCCAGCCCTATTTTTTATTCTTTATTTTGAAACCGAGTCTCACTAAGTTGCGGAGGACCTCACTAGGTAGCTGAGGCTGGCCGCGAACCCGGATCCTCAAGTCTCAACCTCCTGAATGCTGGGATTACAAGCGTGCGCCACCACGCCCGGCCCTATTTTTTATTCTTTATTTTGAAACCAAGTCTCACTAAGTTGCGGAGTGCCTCACTAGGTAGCTGAGGCTGGCCTCGAACCCGGATCCTCTGGTCTCAGCCTCCTGAATGCTGGGATTACAAGCATGTGCCACCATGCCCAGCTCCCTATTTTTTAGTATTTATTTTGAAACCGGGTCTCACTAAGTTGCGGAGTGCCTCACTATGTAGCTGAGGCTGGCCGCGAACCCGGATCCTCCGGTCTCAGCCTCCCAAATGCTGGGATTACAAGCATGCGCCACCACGCCCTGCTCTCAATACACATTTATACAGACAACTGAGAGAAGTTGGAATAGGAGGCTAATGAAGGGAGATTTTGATAGACACCTGGACGGGGGAGTGAGCAGCTCTTTCTGGGACTGGAGCAGAGAGCATCACCCCTCCACTGGCTCCACTCAGAGCGCTCTTCTGTTCCCATTCCCACTCTCTTGCCAGGACTCCTGTTATTACCTTATTTGTCCTCTTTTTAATATGGCTTTGAAAAAGTTCTTGATAACAAGGTTCATGTAAATATGTTGAAAAACAAATACATTGAACCTAATGTTTGAAAAATAGCCAAGTCAGTTCATACATTGCATTCGCCTTGATTTTTTTTTTCTTCCTACTAAGTAGCATTGAATCAATAGAAGGTTTTGTACAACTCCCTCAGCGAAGCATTTGGGTGTGTTTTTATTTATTTACACATTTGGGAAGATAGCCTTTTTCTGAATGTGTGTTCAACTTATTCTGTGAACAGAACAGCACTTCTTAACCCAGCTCCAGGAGCTTGGAATATTATCTTTAACTCCTGCCCGGATGGTCTTTGGAGAAAGAATTGCTTCTCATGATGACAGGTATGAAAGGCGGTTTTCCTTTCTGAGGTGAAAGTGGGGTGGGGATGAGCCAGCACCTGTGTGGACAGGTGCACACTCTCAAAGGACAAGTCACCTGACTCAGGGCTTTGAGGGTTTTAGCATTCGTGATCATTAAGGTAATATGCTCAGCAGTTTTTGCTGTGTGGGTTTAGGAACATCACAGAAAAAACTATTGAGTTGGAGTTTTTGTTTTGTTGATTTAAAAACATATTTGCCCCGGGTGTGGTGGCGCACGCTTGTAATCCCAGCATTCCAGACCGGAGGATCCAGGTTTGAGGCCAGCCTCAGCTACCTAGTGAGGCACTCCGCAACTTAGCAACTTAGTGAGACTCGGTTTCAAAATAAAGAATAAAAAATAGGGCTGGAGGCGTAACTCGGAGGTAGAATGCCCCTGAGTTCAATCCCCAGTACTGCAAAAAAACAAAAACAAAAGATATTTGCGATAAGGAAAGCAGATATTTATTTGTAGTCTTTTTTTTTTTTTCTTTTTCTTTTTTTTTTTTTTCCTTTTTTCCCTTTTGGTACTGGGGATGGAACCCATGGGCATTCTACCTCTGAGCCCCAGTCCTTTTTATTTTATGTTGAAACATGGTCTCACTAAGTTACTGAGGTTGTCCTCGAACCTGTGATCCTCCTGTCTCAGCCTCCCAAGTAGTAGGATTACAGGCATTTGCCTTCACTCCCAGCTTCTAGCTCACACCTTTTAAGTTTTTCTCTAGAAACTTCCCTGAATACTAGCCAAGTCCACTATGCAGAGCTAGGTTTCAGGGATGCTCCTCCTTTTCTGAGTTTGTGATCTAGAGAAGGAACCCAGATAAGACGGGAGTTTTGCTACGGTTGAGTAAGAAAAGCTTCCAGACTGATCCAGTGGCATGTCTTTTTTAAAGTCCTCTCACATTGTGAAATCAGTAGTAGCAAGCCTAGTACCTGGGGACGTAAGTGGTGGCTGTTTGTTCTTAATCCTCCTGCATTCACCCTGTTTATTCACACTCAGCCATTGAAGGGAATGCTTAGACAGTGACCCAGGCCAGCAAGTAGTCAACTAGGGGAAGAGATGAAAAGAGGGTGGCAGGTGAAGGTGACTGGTGACCACAGCGACATTTATTCACTAAAAGGGCCTTCTCATTGCTAGCCCCCCACCAGGCTGGAAGGAGAGACCAGATCAGATGGGGGAGAATTGGGGTGGAAAGAAGAGTGTGGGAAGGGCAAGGATGTCAAGTTCTGGGAGGTTCTTGTGGGCTGGCACTTCCTGCTCGGCTCCTCGGCTGGGCAGGGCCCCTGGAGGGCTCAGGTCAACCCTGTGATCCTCCAGCAGTGCAGCTTTGTTCACCCCCAGCCCTTTGTATTTTTATTTTTATTATTTATTTATTTATTGCAGTACTGGGGATTGAACCCAGGAGCATTCTACCTCCAAGCTACACCCCCAGCCCTATTTTATTCTTTATTTTGAAACAGGGTCTCACTAAGTTATGGAGAGTTTCACTAAGTAGCTGAAGCTGGTGGCGAACTCGGATCCTCCGGTCTCAGCCTCCCAAGTACTGGGATTACAAGTGTGCGCCACCATGCCCAGCTTCTTTATTTATTATTTTGATTTGTTTTTGTTTTGGGGGTTTTTTTTTGCAGTACTGGGGATTGAACCCAGGGGAATTCTACCCCCGAGCTATACCCCCAGCCCTATTTTTTTATTCTTTATTTTGAAACTGAGTCTCACTAAGTTGCAGAGTGCCTCACTAGGTAGCTGAGGCTGGCCGCGAACCCAGATCCTCCAGTCTCAGCCTCCCAAATGCTGGGATTACAAGCGTGCGCCACCACGCCCGGCTTATTTGTTATTTTGAAACAGGTCTCACTAGGTTGTTGAGGCTGGCCACCAACCTGCAATCTTCCTGTCTCAGCCTCCCCAAGTACTGGAATTACAGACTGTGCCACCACACCCAGCTCTTACTACTTACTTTTATTGATAAGTCTGTTCAAAGATCACTACTTAAACTCATGCCAGTTAGTTCTTTGTAATAAAGAACTAAATCATATTTATTCTCCAAGGTTTTTCCCTAAGATCTCTGAAACTAATGAGGTTTGCATTTTTAATTCTCTTTAAGTACTCACTACTATTACCAGTAGTAACAATTGCTTTTACTTTTAATTCCAGTGGTTCTCTTTGTTTCATCCTCTTCGTTTATGTTACATTAGACATAGGCAGTCATCTTGACCTTAGAGACAAAATTTACATTATCCTCATAAACCTCTTAAGAGGATTTCAGCTGATCAAGGTGTAAGTACCTGTAATTTCAGTATTTGGGAGGCTGAGAAGGGCTCAGCAACTTAGCAAAACCCTATCTATTTCTTTCTTTTTTGCGGTACTTGAGATTGAACTCAGGGGCATTTTACCTCCAACTACACCCCCAGCCCTATTTTTTATTCTTTATTTTGAAACAGGGTCTCACTAAGTTGCAGAGGGCCTCACTAAGTAGCTGAGGCTGACCACCGGGATCCTCCTGACTCAGCCTCCCAGGTACCGGGATTACAAGTGAGCACCACCACACTCGGCAACCCCATTCTATTTCAAAATTTATAAAAGCATTGAAAGTAGAATGCCCCCAGGTTCAGTCCCCAGTATAACAACAATAAAAAAGTGTTTGAACAGGAGTAACCTCCAGCAACAAAAAACAATTCTTTTTTTTTTTTTAATTTTAATTTTTATTTATTTTTTATTTTTTTGGTGGTACTGGGGTTGAAACCCTTTCTTGCTTGCTTTCTCTCTTTCCTTCGTGTGTGTGTGTGTGTGTGTGTGTGTGTGTGTGTGTGACTAGAGATTGAACCCAGGGGCATTCTACCTCCAAGCCATATCCCTAGCTCTTATTTTTTATTTCGAAACAGGGTCTCACTAGATTGCTGAAGGCCTCTCTTAAGTTTTTGAGGCTGGCTTTGAACCTGCAATCCTCTTGTCTCAGCTTCCCAAGTACTGAGATTATAGGCGTGTGCCACCGTATCCAGCTTATCGTTTAATTCTTAATTCGTTCATCACCATGTGTCCTTTTATAACTTTAATTTGATTGAACCTATAGTTTAGGCTTGTTGTGTGTGTGTGTGAGAGAGAGAGATATACATATATATGAGATTTTGAACCCGGAGCATTCTACCTCCAAGCTACACCCCCAGCCCTTTTTATATTATTTGGAAACGGTCTCACTAAGTTGCAGAGGACCTCACTGAATTGCTGAGACTGGCTTCATACCTGCCAACCTCCTGTCTCTGCCTCGCAAGTACTGTGATTACAAGCATGCATCGCCATGCCCGGCTTAGTTAGACTTATTAAAATGGTAGTTCTAGTCTTCTCTTCAGTCAGAGCAGAAAATAGGAGCCTATGAGTTAAAAAAAAAAAAAAAAAAAAAAGTTACAAGGCTGATTGGACCAAGCAGCTAATCTTGGAACCAAAATGTTGTAGCCTAGCAACTAAAAGCTGAAGAGTGATTTGATAGGCTCATCACCTCTTACTCATTCTCTGCTCTTGTTCTCATATATATTACCACTGTTTATTGATGATATAACTTTTTTAGAAAAATGTATAGCCGGGCGTGGTGGCGCACGCTTGTAATCCCAGCATTCGGGAGGCTGAGACCGGAGGATCCGGGTTCGCGGCCAGCCTCAGCTACCTAGTGAGGCACTCCGCAACTTAGTGAGACTCGGTTTCAAAATATAGAATAAAAAAATAGGGCTGGGGGTGTAGCTCGGAGGTAGAATGCCCCTGAGTTCAATCCCCAGTACCGCAAAAAAAAAAAAAAAAAAAAGAAAAATGTATAGATTATATAGTTAAAATAATTATTACCACAGTTTATTGATAATTTCTAGAAAAATGATTTCAACATTTTTAAAAATTAGATTGTAATAAAAAGTTTTTAAATAATCACACTAGTTTCAGAGCAGTTTATCATTTCTAATTAATTGCTCTTCAGCTAATTGGGGCTTCTCTGCTGTCTAGCCTTAGTTAAATTCTTTGATTTTCCTAAGAAGAGGAAATCCTTTTATTTCCTTATAACATAGCTTTTCTAAGCCAGGAATGTTCATTTGCTCATTGTAAACTCTTATATTACTACAGGTTTCTGCTACACTTAGCAGACAAAACTGGTGGCATAATTGTAACAAATGATAACTTCAGAGAATTTGTGACTGAGTCCATCTCTTGGCGAGAAATTATTACGAAAAGGTAATACTTTTCTTGTCAGAAATACTTTCCTTGTTATTATTTGCATTCTGTTTGTTGTATATCTTCACCCTGCAAACAACTATGCTGTACACAGTCTGCAGTGTCGTCTCTCCTGTGTAGAACCCGGCACAAAGTTGCAGAGCCAGTGCATGGTGTATGGGCGCCTCCTGTGTGTGCCCACGTGCCGTCTTCTCACATCAGTGTTCTTGTGCATGGAACAGGAGCCATGGTTTTATGGCACAGTACGCTGTGATGGAGCACAAATGGCCTCCTATCTTGGGAGACCTGGGCAGGCTATCAGGCCTCACTGCTTTACTCAGCTGTGACATAAAAGGTTGGACATCGTGATAACTGAGATTGTACCTCTGAAATGCTCTGAAATTCCAGCAAGAGGATAAAACCAAACATGCTGTGTCAACTTGAGGCTTCACTTCTTGGGGACAGGGGCAAATACTTGTATATTTAATATCTGTTAATATCTTGGTTTTCATGCACTTTTTATAGTCATAGTTAATCATCTATATTGAAAACATGTTTAGCTATCATCTGTTAAGAGTTTAGCATTTAGCCAGGCGTGGTGGCGCACGCTTGTAATCTCAGCATTCGGGAGGCTGAGACGGGAGGATCCGGGTTCGAGGCCAGCCTCAGCTACCTAGTGAGGCACTCTGCAACTTAGTGAGACTCGGTTTCAAAATAAAGAATAAAAAATAGGGCTGGGGGTGTAGCTCAGAGGTAGAATGCCCCTGAGTTCAATCCCCAGTACTGCCAAAAAAAAAAAAAAAAAAAAAAGAGTTTAGCATTTAGCCAGGTGTGGTGGCGCAAGCGTCTGATCCCAGTACTTGTAGACTGAGGTGGGAGCGAGTGAGGACAGCCTCAACAGCTTCGCATGCACCTCCACACCCAACTTTATGTCTTTTATTTTGAAATGGGGTTTGCTAAGTAGCAAGACTCTGTTCAAATAAGAAATAAAACCAGCCTTGGGGAGTAGCTCAGAGATAGAATGCCTCTGGGTTCAATTCCCAGTACCACACACACACAAAAACAAAGTTAAACCTTTGTTGAGCATCTGCTGTGCCCTAAGCAGAAAGTTTTTAAATTTTAATTCTGAGTTATATTAGGAAAAGCTGCTTCCCAAACCCAGAGAAAAATCCAAAAATCTTGATAAAGGTGCACATCTATAATCCCAGTACTTGGGAGGCAGAGGCAGGAGGATCGCAGGTCCAAGGCCAGTCTCAGCAATTTAGCAAGACTGTTTTCAAAATAAAAGGGCTGGAGTGTAGCTCAGAGGAAAATGACCCTGGGTTCAGTTCACCGTACAAGGAAAAAAAAATTGTGGGAATCAATTGATAAAAGTTTCTTGCAATATTGAATTTGTGTCCAAAACGAAATTCTGACTATTCTTTTGAAATTGGGTGGCTACTTTGATATACATCTCAGTTTCTGCATCCATACATAAAGAGTTTTTTCCTGGGTGTTATGGTACTAGTAATCCCAGTACTTGGAAGGCCGAAACAGGAGGATCTCAGGTTTGAGGCCAGCACTTAGACCCTGTTTCAAAATAAAAAGGGATAGGGATATAGCTCAGAGGTAGAATGCCTCCTGAGTTACATCCCTCATACCAAGAAAAGCTTTTTTTTTTTAAGTATTATAAATTTTTCTCTGTGTTGTAGATTGCTTCAGTATACATTTGTGGGGGATATATTTATGGTTCCTGATGATCCTCTGGGAAGAAGTGGACCTCGATTAGAAGAATTTCTTCGGAAGGAGGTCTTTCTTAGGTATTTCTTTAGATTATCGTGTATCTAAAAGTTTGTTTCATTTCAGTTCTTCGTATTTTAATTCAAGTGCTGTCTTTGAAGACTAAAATTGCATTTAAATATTTTTTAAAGCCAGGCATGAGCCGGGCGTGGTGGCACACGCTTGTAATCCCAGCATTCGGGAGGCTGAGACCAGAGGATCTGGGTTCGTGGCCAGCCTCAGCTACCTAGTGAGGCACTCTGCAACTTAGTGAGACTCGGTTTCAAAATAAAGAATAAAAAAAAAAAATAGGGCTGGGGGTGTAGCTCGGAGGTAGAACGCCCCTGAGTTCAATCCCCAGTACCACAAAAAAAAAAAAAAAAAAGCCAGGCATGGTGGCACACGCCTATAATCCTAGTACTTGGGAAGCTGAGACAGGAAGATCGTAGGTTCACAGCCAGCCTCAGCAACTTAGACCCTCTGAAACTGAGTGAGACCGTGTTTCAAAATAAAAGAGTAAAATTGGGCTGGGGGTGGAGCTTGGAGGTTGGAGGTAGAATGCCTCTGGGTTCCATCCCCAGAACCAAAAAAAAAAAAAAAATTAAAGCCTTAGATTTATTGATAGTATAATGTATGTATGTATGTGCAAGCCAGTCATCAAGGACCCCAACAGACCAGATCTTCTTGTGGTGCAGTCCTTTTCATTTTTATTTCCATTTCACCCTAGGAAAGAATGGGGAACCAAACATTTTTATGGGTTTAAGAAGACAGAGCAATTTTCTAAGCTGGTGCTCACATTCTAGAGGATTGTAGAGCCACTTGGGTTTATTATGTATGTGTGAATGTCTTTTCAATGTCTTTTCATTCTCTAAAATTTTGCTTTTTGTGTGTGTGTGTGTGTGTGTGTGTGTGTGTGTGTGTGTGTGTGTGTGTGTGTGTGTGGTACTGGGGATTGACCACAGGGGCATTCTACCTCCAAGCTACACCCCCAGCCCTTTTTTTTTTTTTTTTTTTTTTTTT
>PVLC010022329.1:0-26852 GCA_004027655.1 Graphiurus murinus | reverse complement strand
ACACACACACACACACACCTTACAGAACAACTTAGCTCTAAACTGTTTGGCACTGATGAGGATGGCAATTTTAAGCTCTAGCCTGGCCTGATGGCTGCCTGCAGGGAGGCACTGTGGGACAGTGGAGGAGCACAGGTTTGTAGGCCAGCAGACCTAGATTCAAATTCTCTCTGTGCTGTTTAATTAACGGTATGGCCTTGAGCAACTTAGTTTGTCACTAAGTTTCAGAGGCTTCATCTATAAAATGAAGAAAATGCTTTAGCCAGGGTTTGAGGGATTGTTCAGTGAGTTAAAATGTATCAACTATTTGTTGTATTAGATTCTCAAAAACTATAGTTTTCTGCCCTATATCCACATGACTGACTGTCTCACAAGAATCTCAGAGACAAGGTTTTGAAATCTAGGCACATCATTATCTCCCCCACCCCATGCAGTAAGGCTGGCTTTTCTATTTGACTTTCTATTTCTTCCCTGTTTCTGTTTATGGCAATACTTCTTTTCTAGTCATCAGGCTTAAAACCTACATATTATCTTTGACTTGAGCTCCTTCATCTCCACATCTAACTTCTTCAGCACTCTATCTATTCTATTTTTTAAATGTCTTTCTCATCCAGAGTTCCTAGTCATGAATGGGCCCTAAGAGGTCTGTGAGCTATTAGTCTATGGGGAAAATTACCATGATTATTATAAATTCTTAAATGGGTCCTTATTCAAGAAGATTAATACCACAATCATTCCTTTATTTCTATTTCTTCTGCTACCATGTAGTTGCAGGCTTTAAAAAAGAATAATTAGCTACCCAAATACAATAGCCTCCTAACTCATAATCTTCCATTCTAGTTCGTTCTTTATACCACCACCAGAGGTATCTTAAAATATCATTCTAATCAGGCCATTTCCCCAATCAACAATTTTCAATGCTTTTCATTTTCTTGCAAATACACTAAAGATTCTTAACTTAGCCCACTAGACTATGTTTGGAATTTTTATATTCTGCTACTCCCTCTCATACTCTGTGCTCCAGAAAATCAATTGCTCACTCTTTTTTGAATATACCATAAAAATTAGTTAGGTCTTTTGTAATGTGTAAGATTAGGAAAAATAAGCAGTAACTGATCAGTGGACATATAATGCAGATTTTTTCAAAAGATTGATTACTATGTTTCCTTCCAAGACATTCCTCCTTCTCACATACATCTTCATTCCCTCTTCTCCTCCACACCTGATTTATAATAATCTCAGTTGGAAAGTAGATGCTTAAGGTAGGCCTTCCATAGAGTCCATAATAAAAGAAAAAAGAAAAAGTAACTTTAGCTGCTATTTTCAGCATAAAATTGCTAAAGAATTTCTTTAAACTCAAGTTTGTTATCTGGGCTTGGTGGTGTACACTTGTAATACCAGTACTTGGGAGGCTAAGACAGGAGGATCTCAGGTTCACAGCCAGCTTCACCAACTTAGTGAGACTCTGTTTCCAAATAAAAAATAAAATATATCTGAGGATGTAGCCCAGAGGTAGAAGGCCCCTGGGTTCCATCCCCAGTACCACACAAACACACACAAAAAAATCAAGTTTGTTAACACAAACTCCCTGGTTCTCATCAGTTCCTTGCAGATTTGATAGCCTATGATAAACCATGGTTAACTATCTGCTCCATGCTGAAACCCTTGTACTTTCCTATTATGTCCTCACTTCTCCCAGCACTCAGGGATGGGCTACTTACCAGTAGCCATATTCAACATGTGCCTCCTTAGTTACTGATCTGGAGGGATTGGACAATGGGTGATACCTGGCTCAACCTGTATCAATCCCATTCACTCCTCAGACATTTGGATTTGGAAGAGAAAGACCACAAGGCATGAGGCACTAATGACATGCATACGGAACTCTAAGATGTGATCTCAAGCACTGTTGTAGGAAAGAAGAGAAAGCTTTTCTGCAGTAGAAAGAAAAACAAAGCATATGGTCTGGAAAAATGAAAATAGAGATAAAAGAGAATGAGAGAATGATACCTTTTTAGTTCCTGATCTCAGATCATTCAATAGTCTGGTCCCCTCTCTTTCTTGTTTTTTTTTTTTAAAGAGGTACTCCTCTACCCCCAGAGATTCATGCCTTTCCCACTTGTTTATTCTTAAACTAATTTGAGTTGGTGTCTCATACTGGTAACCAAAGAGTCCTAACTAATGCAATAATCTGATTCTAGACTGGCTGTTCTGTATGACTTTCTTCTTTCATTCAACACACAAGAGAGCATGTATTATATGGCAAGCATTCCTGCCTCCCTGCATGGGACTTATAAAGAAAGACAGAGGCAGTTATAATATAGTAAGAGATTTTCATTTTGGACATATGCACAAAATAGACATGATAAATGGAAGTACAAGAGAGAGAACATTGCCATTTTGAAAGTAAATGATGCCTTAGGACTAACCCAAGTCAAGGCTTTATCAAGTGAAGGAAGAAAAGGTACCCATGCAGATGGAACAACATACTCAAAGATCTGGAGGCAAAACAAAGCATGATGTGTTCTGGGATCTTCAAACAACTTCTCACAGTGTATGTGTATGAGATTTCTCCATGCAGATAAGAATGGAAATATTTTAAATCCTATATGGATTCATATCCTCTCTCTCTCTCTCTCTCTCTCTCTCTCTCTTCCTCTCTCTCTCTCTCTTATTCTTTTTTAAAATTATTACTCATTCATTCTAAGCATACATCTTTGTTAGGTACAGATTGATAACAACATATGTGCCCACATTTCTCATTTGACCCCTTCCTCAAATTCCCACCCCACTCCCTCGCCCTCCCTCCCTCTCAAGTTCAGTTTAGTGAGTAACCTTGATATACATTAGGATGTCCCCCCCTCCCCATCCATCCCCTTCGGTTAAATCAACTTCTTTGCTTATCGAGAGTCTCTCCTTTTCCATCTGGAGACCCTCTTATGCCCTATCTTCTCCCTAGCATCCACATATTAGGGAGAACATATGCTTCTTTACTCTTTGTGACTGGCTAATCTCAATATAATGTTTTCCAGTTGCATCCATTTCCCTGCAAATATCATGATTTTGTTCTTCTTTATAGCTGAGTAAAATTCCATTGTGTACATATCCCATAGTTTTGTAATCCATTCATCTGTCAATGGACATCTTGACTGCTTCCATAGTTTGGCTATTGTGAATTGTGCAGCTATAAACATAGATACACATGCGTCAGTCTGATAGTTTGGTTTCCATTCTTTTGGGTATATACCCAGAAGGTGTATTGCTGGATCATATGGTAGGTTCATTCCCATTCATCTGAGGATCCACCATACTGTTTTCCAAAATGGTTGCACTAGTTTGCAATCCCACCAACAATGTATTAGAGTTTCCACTTCTCCACATGCTCACCAGCAGTTGTTGTTCCTGTTTTTTATTATTGCCATTCTGATTGGAGTTAGGTGAAATCCCAAGATAGCTTTGATTTGCATCTCTCTGATTGCTAATGATGTTGAACATTTCCTCATACATTTATTGGCCATTTGTATTTCTTCTTCTGTGAAGTGTCTATTTAGATCCTTTGCCCATTTTTTGATTGGGTTATTTGCTTTCTTGGCTGTGATTTTCTTGAGTTCTTTGTATATCCTAGATATTAGACCTCTATCCGAAGAGTAACTGGAAAAAATTTTCTCCCACTCTATAGGCTCTCTGTTGAGGTTCTTGATAGTTTCCTTTGCTGCACAAAAGCTCTTCAGTTTAATGCAATCCCATGTATTGATCTTCCTGAGGGTTGCTTGTACTATTGAGGTCTTGTTGAGAAAGTTTTTACCTGTACCTATGTGTTGAAGTGTTGGGCCTATGCCCTCTTCAAGTAGGTGCAAGGTCTCTGGCCTAACTTCCAGGTCTTTGATCCACCTTGGGTTGACACTTGTGCAGGGTGAGAAAGTGGGGTTTATTTCCATTTTCCTGCATATGGTTAACCAGTTTTGCCAACACCATTTGTTAAAGAGGCTATCCTTTTTCCAGTGTATATTTTTGGCTCCTTTGTCAAAAATCAGTTGACTGTAGGTCTGTGGGTCTGTTTCTGCATCTTCTATTCTGCTGCATTGGTCTGTGTGTCTGTTTTTGTGTCAATACCATGCTGTTTTTATTACTGTGGCTTTGTAGTAGAGTTTGAAGTCAGGTATTGTGATACCCCCTGCATGGTTCTTGTTGCCAAGAACTACTTTGGCTATCCTGGGCTTTTTGTTTTTCCAGATGAATTTAAGGGCTGATTTTTCTATATCTGTGAGGAGCAACCTTGGTAATTTCATTGAATCTGTAAATCAGTTTTGGGAGGATGGCCATTTTGATGATATTTATTCTGCCTATCCAAGAACATGGTAGATCCTTCCATCTTCTAAGGTCTTCATCGATTTCTTTCTTCAACGCTTTATAGTTTTCCTTATAAAGGTCTTTTACCTCCTTGGTTAGGTTTATTCCTAAGTATTTTATTTTTTGGGGTGCTATTGTGAGTGGAATTGTTTTCTGGATTTCTTTTTCATTGGATTTATGGTTGGCAAACAGTAAAGCTTCTGATTTTTTAAGATTGATTTTTTTGTCCAGACACTTTGCTGAATTTGTTGATCAGTTCTATGAGTTTTTGGTTGAGTTTGTTGGGTCTTCTAAGTATAGTATCATGTCATCTGCAAAAAGGGATAGGTTTAGTTCTTCTTTCCCTATTTTTACCCCTTTGATTTCCTTCTCTTGCCTTATTTCCCTGGCTAGAGTCTCAAGTACTATATTGAGCAGAAGAGGTGATAATGGACATCCTTGTCTTGTTCCTGTTTTTAGTGGGAACTCTTGCAGTTTCTCTCCATTTAATATGATATTGGCTGTGAGCCTATTGTATATTGCCTTTATGATGTTGAGGTATGTTCCTTCTATTATTCCAATTCTCTGAAGTGCTTTTAGCATGAATGGGTGTTGGATCTTGTCAAATGCTTTTTCAGCATCATGAGATGATCATGTGATTTTTGTCTTTGAGTCTGTTTATGTGGTGAATTACATGGATTGTTTTTCGTATGTTGAACCAGCTTTGCATCCCTGGGATGAGCCAATCTTGGTCACGGTGTATAATCTCTCTCATTCTTGAGATTGAACCTAAGGCATTCTACCTCTGAGATACACCCACAGACCTTTTTATTCTGAAACAAATTCTCACTAATTTGCTAATGTCCTTGTTAAATTGCTGAGGCTAGCCTCAAACCTGTGATCCTACCATCTCAACCTCCCAAATACTGGGATTACAGGTATGCACCTGGTCTATGGATATTCTCTTTAGGTAGTAGAGGAATCATTGAAAATTTTAAGCAACAGCTTTAAGAACTTATTCCCAATAGCTTAAATATACCAACATTGAATAGCATATTCCAATATCTTAGTTCTTGTTATTACATGCCCTTAGGATTTGGGTAAAATTATGTCCATTTATTTCTGGAGTAATAACTTTTGATGCATAGGTAAAAATCCCATCCTTCTATATTTTACCAATTATTTAGTTTCTCTCTCTCTCTCTCTATCTCTATCTCTCTCTCTCTATATATATATACATATATATATGCATCCATATCTTTTTGGTCATTTTTATAATCCAACGTTTAATAGCTTTTATGATTTATCTCTTATATAAATCTTTTTCTAATTTATTTTAATAGTAATTTTTGTAATTAAACTTTAATAGTAACTACATAGAAACTAATCTCATTACAATTAAGATTGATATAAAGCTGGAAGGGATATAAAATATTTTGTAAGGCAAGTCAGGACCCAAAAGATCTCCACAAAATAGAACAATTATTGGTGTCTAAGAAAATCCAGGTAATAAAGTGTCAGTTCCCATACTTCTGTTCTAAAAACCAAATACCCTATAATAATAGGGAAGACAGCCCAAGAAGATCTCTTAGTTATTGGCCAGGTTAGTGGAAGTCATCAGCATTCTGTGGCCTTCCCCCAAAGCAACTATGTTCTCACAGTCTATTAGTGGGCATATATCTGACTTAAACATGGGAGCTAGCCATGCATGGTGGCACATACCTACAATCCCAGTAACTGAACAAGACCCTGTTTCAAACACACACACACACACACACACACACACACACACACACACACACACACTCAGAAAGCAGGAGCTAATATTCCCACCATTCTTTTTCCTTGTTAGCTAATATGAAAAATGTTATCTCATATAGGTTTACAACACTTTAAGAAAGATATAGAAAATTGCTTACATGTACAGACAACTATGCCTGAGAGGAGTAAAAAAAGTAATGATTTATAATACTTATCTTAGAGAAGATTTAGTTTTTTATAAGTATGCAGAGAGTTGTCATGTAGATCAAGAGGGGTCAGACCTGTTCTTTGTGGTGATAAAGGGAAGCAGTATGGCCAATGAATGGGTCCAGAGTAGAGAAACATATGTAGATGCATTTTGGTTTAGAATAAAAAACAGATTTCTAAAGGCTTAGTCTGTGTGCTAACAGTATGAACTTCCTTGGAGAGGGTAATACATTCTCTGTAGACATAGTCAAGCTCAAGATGCAAGGCTTCCTGTAAGATTGCTAGAAGAATCTGAGCTTTACTGCTGTTTTGTTTTTGTTTTTGTTTTTTCCTTGGTCTCCTGAAATGTCTTTAGGGATATTATTTTCACTGACAAGAATAACCTTTCTACCATCTTCATTTTCCTACCTTTTGATAAAAAAGATAGAAGTCTTTCTCTCTGTGAAATATAGCATCACCCTTTGTAATACAAATCCATATTATACTTATAGCCCTTTTAGTATGAGTCTTTTGGGAATCATTTGAGAACAAGCTGCAAACTACTTCCTATCACCTCTAAATTGTCCAATTTACCAAAAATAGGGACACTCTCCTCTCCTCTAAGTCAGATGCCATACTTCTGTCCAAAACACAGACCCTATTCAATTTTGCAAACTGTTCCAACAATGATTCTTTTTCTTCTGGTCAGGATGGTATCCAGGGACTCACTGCATTCATTTTAATTTCTCTTTAGTCTTTTCCAATCTGTGACTAGTTCTTTTCTTATCTTCCATGTTCTCAACAGATAGAAGAGCTATAGAACACAGCAGCTTCAAAGCTAGGCTCTCTAATACAGTACCAAATAGGCCTATATGATTATTATAATTAAAATTAAATGCAATTTAAAATTCTACTTCTCAGTCACAAAAGCCACATTTAAGTAGTTAATAGCCACATGTTACTCATAGCTACTGAGTTTGATAGCAAAACTATCAAATACAGGACATTTCCATCATCATAGGAAGTTCTGTTGGATACTGATTGTCTTTGTAATGACCCTCAACCTGCATTAGCCTGATGTTTCTGCATGACCAGTTTTAGGTCATGCTTTCCTTGCAGGAGTATCACAGAAACAATGCTGATCTTTTCTCAGTGAATCATATAGGGGATCAGGACTTCTCTTTAATATTTCTGTTTAGTCTGACTTTTTATTCCATACTACTATCAGCACTGCTTACTGATTTATCTTCTGTATACGCACTATGATATTACATCAAAGCACATGATCCAGTCCTTGATATCAAAGGAATTGTTAACTGGGAGATAAATGTATATAACAGTATACAAAATCTAAGCAGCTTTAGCTACCATCTTACGGAATTATCTCACTGGTCAACCACTGTGCATTTGGCGATTGCCACTGCAGGATGTGAATTTATTGAAGGCAGGGATCATGACTTTCCAGCACCTATGCTAGCTAGACTCTCAATAGCAGTGGGTTGATAGAATGAAGAACTCAAACGTGCTATGACAATCTAAATACTACATCTAAGTTAGTAACAAAGTTTAAGAGAGCTGGATTAAATATTCTTGGTAATATTAAGTGAAAGTTATGTATTATCTGAAAGGTGCATATGAACTCATCCATCCTGACTGAACACCTATACTTAGAGCTAACTATACCACCCAGAGCCACCCATATCTCAGCATGCAGCAAGTCTGGTAAAAGGAACTGGAGGATTAAATATTTATGCCTTTCTAAAGGCCTGGAAAAAGGAAAGATGTTATATAGCAAATTAGATTTCCTAAATTAAATCATATTAGTAATCTATCACTATTACCTACATGCTATAGGCTAAACCTTAGTTTTTAGGTTGATATTAAATACAGCCATCTTTTTAGGACTGTAATTATGTAAAGTCTAAATCAGGTTGTGATTGTCCAAGTTTCTCACCTCTCTGCACCTTTATTTATCCATGCATGAAGTAGAAACAGCAGTCATTTCTAAATTATAGGATTCCTGTGAATATTAAATAAAAAGGCAGTCCAAGGTCACAGATGAAACAATGGCCTCAGAGTACACATTAGTTTGGGTTAAACCCAATTGTACTACTGATGGGTTGCATTACTTGGTACAATTCACCTGGTCTGGCTATTTTTGTCTACTTCAAAAATCTCCTACCCCCAAGGTTATTGAGGGAAGGATTATGTCCAAGTGATACATGATGCTTGTAATTATAAAGCATTTTGCACATAAAATATTAATTACTTATGTCTATCTATTTTGTTTGATATAATTATGGTATTTGAAAATATGCAAATTTACTAGGAAGAAAAGTAATAAAATGGTATTTGAAGGATTTTAACATCTCCTTTGTGTCTTCATGAATATGTTCCATCTTTCTGCAGATAGATGATTTGAAGTGAGTATTCAACATGAATATAGCTTCACTATTGAGGCAAGAAAAATCAGTATTTCTGGAAGTCCAGGAATACAGACAATGCTGATTTTAAGGAACTGTCATCCTGAGTCCTGTGATGAATTGCTAAAATCACCTTATATATTCATTCATGTATCCATTCAAAAGTGGTACATTGAATTCTTATATGTCAGTTGCCGGGCCAGGTACTACCATACATGGTTGAATAAGCATGTTTTCTACCACTTAGTGAGTGAGTAAATAAATAAGTGAATCTATGAATAAGTATTTATCTCTGCCCCAAAGAAGACAGGGAGAGAGACAGAAATATAAATAGCTAACTATAATACAATGTGGTAAATGTTATAACAGAATGATGTCCAAAGTGCCATGGAAGGACAGACATTGGTACTGCTTGATAACTGCATCAGGGAATGCTTCTTGCTGGTGATATTTAGCTGGGGCACAAAAGAATTAGCCAACTCACTTCCAAAACCAATTATTAAAAGTCCATCATTACTGACTCATTTTATTTCAGTAATAAAGATTTTGAGTGAGTTATATAGCATTATGGTTCAAGAGCCACAAAAAGGTATACCTGTAGACCCCATTCCAAACTTGACACCTAGCAATTCAGCAATTTATCCATACAAATTCCCTTCCCTGGAATATCCAATGGTACCAGCACTGAGGGAATATGTATACATGATATGTGTGTGTGTGTGTACAGTTCCAAATATAGGCATGCATGTGCTCACAATTGTCCATGTATTTTTCACAATTAAAGGTATATAATTGCATACTATTCTGTGCTTTACTTGGCACTTAAAAATGTTTCCCAGAAATCACTTCCTATCAGATTTATGCAACTTTCAATCTTTTGTTGCAATAAAAAAACTGCTACAAATATTGCTATACATATTATATTTCAGCAAAAATATCAGTAAATGATATTACAAAGCCAAAAGCTAGTTGCATTGCCTTTTGATAGAAATTACCAAGTTGCAACACCTTCCAATACAACCAGCAATCCATGAGAGTGTCTATTTCTTCATATATGCGTTAGCTAATCGTTAAGCAGTTTGCTACTATAGACTTGGTTAGTTTTTGCTAATTCATTATTGTCCCCTTTGATTCTACATACCTTAATTATCAGATCTTAATTTCATCTAGGAGACTGGATCTGTTTGGGGGTAATACCATAGTCACTGAAATTTTAAGATAAAATTTCATATCTACGATAGGAACACTGAATGCATCTCTCACACATTTGCCTTTTGAAACTTAAGAAAAAATATGCTGATCTACATTTACAAAACCACTTTGGCATTTTGTTTAGGCTAATATGTGATTTGTAGATTAATTTGAGAAATCTATCATGTTTATAAAATCAAATTGCTTATCCAGGGACATGGAATACCTGTCCTTTACTTGAGCCTTCTTTTATTTTGTTGATAGATTTTTTTCCTTTTTTTACTCAGGTTTTGTACATTTCTTAACTCTACTATTATTAGGTCATATTTAGTGTTTTATTATAATTATATGAATGTAGCTTATTGTTGAATTAACTAATGACTGTCATCACATTTTTTATCCATATACAACTCTAGTTTTTCTGAAGCTATCAATTGCTTTATGTATTTCTTTGTTTGCTTAGAAGTTCCCTAGTTAAGTCTTCTCACATTTTCCAGCTCTATTAAATACTTCTCAATTGTCCACATGTTCAACGGTGGGCGTGTAGCTCGGTGGTAGAGTGTCTGTTTAGCATACAAGAGACTCTGGGTTCAATTCTTAGAGCTACCAAGAAAGAAATCTTTCAAGCTCGGTGTGGTGGCACATCCCTATAATCCCAATACTTGGGAGGGTGAGACAGAAGGATCGCAGATTTGAAGCCAGCCTCAGCAATGCAGCAAGGCCCTGTTTCAAATTAAAAAAATAAATAAATAAAGCTGGGTGTGGTGGCGCATCCTTGTAATTCCAGTTCATGGGAGGCTGAGACAGGAGGATCACAGGTTCAAGAACAGCCTCAGCAAGTAGTGAGACTCTCATCAACCTAGCGAGACCCTGTTTCAAAATAAAAATGAAAATAGGGCTAGGAGTGTAGCTCAAAGATAGAATGCCTCTGAGTTAAATCCTCAGTACCACAAAATAATAATAATGATAATAATAATAATAATAATAATAATAATAATAATAGGGATGTAGCTTGTATGTAGAATGTCCCTGGGTTCAATCTCTAGTACAAAAGGAAAACAAAACAAAACAAAAAAACTTTCCACTTCCCATCTGTTCAAATCTGTCAGCTATCTCAACAGTTCTTTTTTATTTATTTTTTTCTGGAGATATACTTGCTAGAGTTGTCTGTCTTTCTCCTGCATTTGGACTTACTGTTCCACCATGTTGGACTTTTCCTTCTCAGCTACCCCAGAATTGCCTTTGCCTTTGCACGCTGGCATCTCCTATCTCCTGGATCTCTTGTCTTCTGCATTCTTGGTTTTATCTCCTATTTTCTTAGGACAGCCTCTAGTAGTTTCATAACAAATGCATTTGTTCTCTTTCTTTGATATGGAGAAGGAGGAGTTTAGTAAAGAATTAGCCTACGAAAGAATTCTAAACAAGTGCCAAGTGTGGTGGCATATGCCTGTAATTCTAGTTCTTGGGAGGGCGAGACAGGAAGATTATAGGTTCAAAATCAGCCTCAGCAATTTAGGAAGACTTTCAGCAACCTAGTGAGACCTTGTTTCAAAATAAAGAAATAATAAGGGCTAGGAATGTAGCTTGAAGGTAGAATGCCTGTGAGTTTAATCACCAGCACAATAAATAAATAAATTAATAATTAATAAACTAATTAATTAAAGAAAAGAAAAGAATTCTAAGCCAAACATGTTACTGAAACATCAAAGGCAGGTCTCCATCATCTTCCAGATTCTCTTGTATGCCTACTAAAAAGTCTGGAACTATTATTTTCTGTGTTGTATACTTTTCTCCTTAGAAACTGAGAATCTTGATTTTACTCCTACTGTTTGGAATTTCAATGAAGGAAGTATCTTTTTTTCAGTTACTATACTGTGGATTCAGTGGACTTGAGACTTTCGTACTTTGTTCTGAAAATTGTTCTTGTACTATTTCTTTGAGATATTATTTGTCATCATCCCCTATTTTCTTTTTCTGAGACTCCTACATTTTGAATCTGGTATGATAAAATGAATGTGGACTCATTCACTAAATGCTAACCTGGATGAATTACATTCTTAAATTTGGGAATACTCTTTTTAACACAGAGAATGAGTATACCCTGTAGTAATGGCATGAGTCTTGTTAATACCAAGAGGTGATTTAAACTGAAACTACTAATACCTGTGTTCTAAAGGTTTTAATGTATAAATGTGATACGCATAGTGATTAAATCTGCTATAAAGGTAGACTGTCCTGACTTAGAGTTAAGCTTTACCTTTTTGCACCTACTTAAACTGTCTGAATGAGTTTCTACATTTGTAAAGTTGAGATGAGTATGGTAATTGGGATAGTTAACTATGATATTTCAATAAGAAAATGAACTTAAAGAACTTTGTGCAATGCCTGACATACAGTAAGTACCAATAAATATATGTTGTTACTGACAGGATGGGTATTTAGGAGGAAATTGACGAAGCTCAGAATACTTTGCCCATTAGAATTTGACTACATAGAGAGCTGCCATGTGTTTCTGTAAACATCCTGCTGTTCCTCCATAAGACATGAACAACTGTACAAAATGGGCTATTTTGTACTTTAGCATGCCTCATATTCTGATATTCCAGAAAGCCCTTTTTGTTGCCATGTTCAGGAAGTTCTTTACAGAACTATGTGAGTTAGTCACCCTGGTAAAATACTCATTTTACCTGTGAAGGAAAATGAATAACCAAGAAAGCGAGAAAGATGGGTCCAAACAGAAAACGATGATTTCAAAGGAGGGAAAACAGATAGAGAGGGAACCAAGACCAACAGCAAGAAATTAAAAGCAGAGACCAGGCAGAACCATTGGCTTGAGATTCTGTTTTAGTGCAAAGGTTTGTCAGTGTGATAAAGTGGCTTTCCCTAAGATATTCTTAGAAGCACCCTTACAGGTCAATACCATTAGAAATAAGAATGAATAAGCTGATGTAGATAGAGGCACAGATCTGCCAGAAGAGTTTTGGTTGCCAAGGCCAGTTCAGGGTGCAGCTAAAACCAAGAGGGAGGTGCGTGAGCTGTTCCTGGATGCTACCTCCAAGGCATGTAGAACAATGTTTTTTTCAGTAGAGCATCTTGTTGATAACAAGTGATGTTAGCATTTATGTCTAGGGAACATTTGCTGATTAATAACAAATCTCTAACTGTAATCATATACTTATACATCTGTCTAAGATTCTATGGGTCACTAGTATCTTGACTCTGTCATCCAGTTATCTTAATAGTTGCCTTGGTTTAGCATGCTCTTTCTGAAACTAAGATTAGTAGAAAGAAGAAACAGCCATGACCTAACTTCTGACTCGTGTTTTTTTAATGTTATGATGTTGACATTAGCTCTTCTGCTCTGATAAGCCCCTCAAGTACTTAGTTTCTATTAGGGTTAATGAACAAAAGTAATAACACTATTTAATAACACCAGGAAAAGGATAACACTATTTCCTAGCCATAATTTTGCCAGTTGTCCTGGGGTAAATCTTGTAGCTTCTCTAAGACTCCACTTTCAATATCTATAAAATCATTTTATTTATCTAGGTGGATGGTTCTTAACCCCTTTGGGTCAAATATCCTATGAGAATCTGATAAAAGCCGTAGATCCTATCTACAGAATTATGCATTTTGCAATTGAACATGCAGACATCCTCTGCAAAGCTACACTGAATTTCTAATTTAGTTATCCAAAAATACAAAATATTTGAGAAATGGAGTGATCATCTAGAACAGAAGCAGGTACATTTGATTTCAGTTTAGTTTCTTTTGGATCCAGAGGTCTAATAGTGAGATGACACTGTTTGCTCAAATTAGGATCTTACCTGATCCAAGATCGAGAATTCTTTTTTTTTTTTTTCTTTTCTTATATGGTACTGGGAATTGAACTCAGGGGCATTCTACCTCCGAGCTACACCCCCAGCCCTATTTTTTATTCTTTATTTTGAAACCGAGTCTCACTAAGTTGCGGAGTGCCTCACTAGGTAGCTGAGGCTGCCCTCGAACCCAGATCCTCCCGTCTCAGCCTCCCGAATGCTGGGATTACAAGCGTGCGCCACCACGCCCGGCTTTAAGATGGAGAATTCTTGATGTGTCACTTTCCTTTACATTCAGGGCTTGTGTCATTATTGATAAACTTATACTGGAAGCCCATGAACTGGCCCAGTGGTACACACCTGGGAGGCTGAGACAAGAGGATCATAGGTTTGAGACTTAGTGAGAGCCTCAGCAACTTAGTGAGACCTCATTTCAAAAATAAAATTAAAAAGATAAAAATGACCAGTGATGTAGCTCAAAAGTAAAATGTTTCTGGATTCAATCTCCATACCCCCCCCAAAAAGCCTGTGAGCTTCCACTCAAGGAAATTTTTACAAAGTGATCATCCCTTATTCTTTTTTTAATTTTTTATTGTAGTAATTCGTGCAATATAGCATACATCTTTGTTAAGTACAAGTTGTTAACAACATATTTGCACACAATTCTCATTTGACCCCTTCCCTAATTCCCTCCCCATTCCCTCCCCCTCCCTCCCCCTCAGGTTCACTTCAGTGAGTGACCTTGATATGATTGTGTAAATACATCATGTGCCTTAGGGTGTCCCTCTGCCCCATGCATCCACTACAATTAAATCAACTTCTTTGCTTATCGAGGATCTCTCCATTTCATCTGGAGACCCTTCTATGCCCCACCTTCTCCCTAGCATCCACATATTAGGGAGAACATATGCTTCTTTACTCTTTATGACTGACTAATCTCACTTAACATAATTTTTTCCAGTTGCATCCATTTCCCTGCAAAGAACATGATTTTGTTCTTCTTTATGGCTGAGTAAAATTCCATTGTGTACATATCCCATAGTTTTGTAATCCATTCATCTGTGGTTGGACATCTTGGCTGCTTCCATAGTTTGGCTATTGTGAATTGAGCTGCTATCACACTAATGCCAAAACCAAATAAAGACAGCTCAAGAAAAGAAAACTATAGTCCTATATCATTGATGAATTTTGATGCAAAACTGCTAAACAAGATACTAGCAATGCACATTCAAAACCACATCAAGAAAATTATCCACCATGACCAAGTCGGGTTCATCCCAGGGATGCAAGGCTGGTTCAACACTCGAAAAACAATACATGTAATTCACCACATAAACAGACTCAAAGACAAAAATCACATGATCATCTCAATTGACGCTGAAAAAGCATTTGACAACATACACACACACACACACACACACACACACACACACACGCACACACACGCAATGTGGCCCATAATATCAAGGGATCACAGACACCTCTCAAATTCATCCCATGCAATCCAGGTTAAGAGATACTGAACTAGATGACCTGTAGCATGTTTCTAACCCTAAAATGTTATAATTCTGAGGAAGGCATTTTATTCATTACCAGTATTCTTTCAGAATATGATGGGAGGTTTTGGGATGAAATGAGTGGCTTTCATCTTTATAGCTTTCAGACCTGCAGTACATTTTCTTTTGGATCTTTTTTTTTTTTCTGTTTTAATGATAAAGTCCACAGAGTCTTGCAGCTAGCATGAAAAGTTCAGAACAATTTTACCTCACCTTCTTGTTCATATTAGATATCATTATATGTTCCAGAATCATATTTATAAATTCCAAGGTAAAAGATTTGGGGGAGTCATTTATGCTGACTCCAGCTAAGAGTTACATAAATGTCTATATTGTGGTTTATATCTGTACTTAATTTAACCTTCCACGCTCTGTCTTGGGAAAAGTAAGATATCCTAACCTTCATGTTTCATTTGAAATTTCATCTCTGCAAATTCATTTTTACCAGAAATTGGTTTCATGTTCATGCTCACCATTATTGTCAATTCTTTTAATGCTGTTCAACTAAGCATCCAGTTGAGCCCTTACTAACCTGTTTAGCCATTCATTCTAAAAATAGCTTATGGGAATAGATAACATTCTCTGAGCATTTACTGTGTGCTAGGCATGGTGCTAAGACTTTGCAAATACAGTCTGCTATAATCCAATTTTTATTTCTTCTTTTTGGAGATCTAAAAGTCATATTCTGTTTTACTATGATGTAAAACCAGCAAATCATCATTGTTTCTGAGAGAGAAATGCATTTCATTTCCCCGGTGCCTTGAGGTTGCTCCTGTTGCCACTGTTCTACCCCTCTGGTTAGTAAAAAAAAAAGAAAAGTGGAGCTGAAGATGAAGGCCAGGCAGCAGCTGTGTGGAGGGAAGCATTACTGGTATCTCAGTGGTACACGGAGGTGACTAACCTCCAACTGAGGATCCTGGAAGAACATAAAAGTAGAAAAAGATCAAGGAAATAAAATTTCTGAGTGCCTACTAACTATCTTTTATAGTAATATATGTTTTCTCACATTTTCTTCTCACTTCACCACGTGAGATGAGTGTTATTCCTTTGCCAAGAGGCACAAGGCTCAGGTTACAGGGCTAATGCGTAGGCAGCTGAGTTTCTAACTAGGCCTGTTCTTATTGAAAGCTAACCCTTTTCCCACTGCCTCACAATGCAGAAGAGAGGGAAGGAGACAGAAAGGCATTAATGGAAAGGAGAATTAGGCCATTGCAAAAGCAACATGGACATCAGAAGCTGCAACTAATAGGCAGATGTGCTGTTCAGAACTCCTGACTTAGATACTGGTTTGACAGGAGACTGAAGGTTAATGGCCTGATAGGAAAATTAAGTGTTTAACAGCAAAGAGATAAATAAAGCATAACACATATACTCAATTACCAGCCAAAGCATTCTTGTTTCAATGGATTGTTTTAGACCATGAACTACATTCTTTCATAATATAGGCTATAAACCATTTTTAGCAGTTGATCATAGTTTCCTTTCCAAAATGTATTGGTGTCTTTTCTTACTTTCTTTCTAATCACATATATCCAAAGGATGATAAAACCTAAGTAAGCTAGTTTCGGAAAATTCTTTTGCCCTTTGCAAAGGCAGTCTTTCCAGTGAGGGAGACTCTTCCTATTATAATTTAGAGTCTTTAAATCACAGCAATGAGAAATCATTTTAATTAAGGAAAACCCCCAAGTCTTCCCCAACAGCTGGTTTGCTTGCAAGTAGGAAAAACTAAAAATGAATCAGAGAAAAAGGGTTTACACAATTTCTAAAATAACTTGATATATTTAGAAGTGTGACTCTGTGTGTGTGTATTCTAGTGCAAATGCAGAAAACCAGAAAGGCTGTGAGAAAATTTTGTCTATATCATGATTTTCACAACCATCATATATCAGATGGAATACATGGCTACTATGTATAGCTCTATGTGTAATATTCTATTATGATTAGTGTGAGCTCCATATTGGTATATTAATGTGTGAAAGTAATTTTAATGTTTTTAAAATCAAGAAATAGAGCTGTCATATGTGCAGATGTAGTAATGATGTCTATTGGATGTTTTATATATATGATAGTGTGTGGCTAAACATCACTGAGAAATAGCACATTAGGGAAGTGCTATTTTAGACAGGTATATGAATCCCCCCTCCCTATGCAATCAATAGTATTATTTGGAGGTTTGTCCACAGAACAACAGGTGGTACCTAATGTTCAAAATGAAAAACAGTTACTATGGAGACCAGATGCAAATTTAGATCTGTGTGTCCGACACTCTGTATTGCATATAGAAAAATAAATGTGTTATAATAGAAATGAAAGAACTGGAGTATGATTCACATTCATGTCTCTTGAGTCCTAATATATCTGCCAATACTGTGAGTTGTTGAGTAAGTTACAACTTCTCAGCCTCAGTTTCCACTCAAATTTACAAGGATAAAATTAGAGAACTTTTCTAAGACTCTGTACCTTTCCTCATTTTTCTAAATTCTCTCTTCTTAGCATATCTCTAAAATAATAGCAAATCTACTTTGGGGGCATATAAAATTCTACCAATGTATATATAATGAAAATCATATTTAAAACACTAAGTGTTTGTTGTATATTTTTATTTTTGGTGTTGGGGATTGAACCAGCGGCATTCTACCTCCAAGGAAAACCCCCAACAAATTGTTTATTTGGAAACAGGATCTCACTAAATTACTGAGGCTGACCCCCAATCTGTGATCCTCCTGTCTCAACTTTCCAAATATTGGGATTATAGGAGTGTGTATCCACGTCCAGCATTGCTTGTTGTGTATAATTTGTGAAATACAGGAAAGTGAAACAAAAAAAAAATTAAGTCACTCATGGTCTCAAGACACAGAGAAAACAGCTATTAATACTTTTGTGTTTTTCTTCCAGTCTTATTTTTATATAATTATTTAATGTATGTGAAATCATACTGTAGGCACATATGTGATAAATACATATATTACCAATACTTTAAAAATACTTAATGGATACATTCTAATGACAGCATAATATATGAATATAATCTTTCTTTTTATTTTTAACAAATCAGATAATTGCATGTTTTATTAATATATAAACACTACAGTGACTATATGTGTGCACAATATTCATCCACATTCATGCCTAGAAATATAATAGTTAAGTAAAAATTCCAAATTCTAGAATACAAATACAAATTTTGAGAAATTTTATAATTATATAAATAAAATACACACACTGTATATAGATGTATATCTCTGTATTGCATATATCACACACACTATATATGCAATATACATATACAATGTACATATATATACATGTATATATATGAGAGACATAGACAGAGACAAAGACAGACACATAGAGAGAGAAACTTTTTCAGTTAGAAATGGCAGAAAATCAATGAGAATTGGGAGGAGGGATAGGACAACAGTTTTAGTCTAAATAAAAGAAAAGATCAAGGATAAGATAAGATCTGAGGAGCCGGGCGTGGTGGCGCCCGCTTGTAATCCCAGCATTTGGAGGCTGAGACCGGAGGATCCGGGTTCGCTGCCAGCCTCAGCTACCTAGTGAGGCACTCCGCAACTTAGTGAGACTCGGTTTCAAAATAAAGAATAAAAAATAGGGCTGGGGGTATAGCTCGGAGGTAGAATGCTCCTGAGTTCAATCCTCAGTACTGAAAAAAAAAAAAAAAAAGATAAGATCTGACTTTATGTATAACTAGATTATTCATAATAATAATAGCTAATATTTTTAGCACTTTCTATATGTCAGATGCCATTTGAGTACTGTATATAATTAGTTCATTTCACTCTCACAACATTCTATATTATGATTCCAATTTTACAGCTCTCTTGTTTCTGCTCTTCTCCTCTCCATAAGCTCATTCCTAGGAACTTTTCTTTCTTCCTAGTTGCCTCAGATTGATTCTTTCAGACTCAGATCAAGAATACAAATCTTGCCTCCCTTCTTGTTGCTCAAGCAAAAGTTCCAGAATTAACTCTGTTTGCCCCCCCACTTGCCAGGGCATTGTGAGCCCTGATTGGTCAGACCTAGTCTGACTCTCACCCACCCTTTCAGCAGGGAAAGGAATTAGCTGTGCCAAATCCCTGGCCTCAGAGTGGGGATGGGATAACCAGGTATTGTTTCAATAGCAGAATGGACTAATAGAGGATTACTATCTAGAATATACAAAGTGCTTAAAGACAACACTAAAAATACAATAATCCAATCAAGAAATGGGCAAGTAGCCAGGGGTGGTGGTACACACTTGTAATCCCAGTATTGTGAGGCTGAGACAGGTTCACAGCAGCCTCAGCTACTTGGCGAGGCCCTCTGCAACTTAGTGAGACCCTGTTTCCAAATAAAGAATAAAAGAAATAGGACTAGGAATGTATCTTGGAGGTAGAATGTCCCTGGGTTCAATCCCTAGTATCTCAAAAAAAAAGGGGGGGGGCAAGTGAACTAAATAGACACTTTACAAAAGAATAAATGCAAATGGCCATTAAATACATGAAAAAAATGTTCCACATCATTAGCAATCAGGGAGATGCAAATCAAAACTGTGCTGAGATTCCATCTAACCCCATTAGAATGACAATCATCAAGAAGTCAAAAAACAGTAAATGTTGGTGAGGATGTGGGGAAATAGGAACCCTTCTACACTGCTGATGGGACTGCAAATTAATGCAGTTGCTATGGAGATCAGTGTGGAAATTCCTCAGAAAACTGGAGATGGAACCACCACATGATCCAGCTCTATCACTCCTAGGTATCTTTCCAAAGGGACTGAAAATCAGAATATTATAGTAATACATGCATATCCATGTTTATAGCAGCACAATTCCTAATAGTCAAATTATGGAACCAACCTAGGTGTCCATCAACAGATGAATAAATTACAAATTTATGAGATATACACACAATGGAATTCTAGTCAGCAATAAAGAAGAACAAAATTGTGTCATTTGCAGGAAAACGGATGGACCGAGAAAACATTATGCTAAGTGAGATTAGCCAGTCACAGAAAGTGAAAGGTCACATGTTTTCTCTAATATGCAGAAGCTAGGGAGTAATTGGGTTACCAGAGGGACTTCAGATAATGGAGGAGAAATGCCAGTGGAGCAGGGGAGCTGGTCTAGAGAGTGGGGAGGGAGAATTAATGAAGGACTAACTTCTACTGACATTATGCCCATATGTGAGAGTACCAATGCCAATCTCAATATCATGTATGGTGAAAGGGGCATGGGGAGGAAACTGGGGGAAGCCTACCAAATGCTGTGTGCATGTATGTCACCATCACTGTGAACTACATTATGATGTGAAACTACAATGCATCAATAAAATTATTTAAAAAATAGAGTGAATGGAAAACATAGAGCCAATTCCACTACAGAAGCAAATTTCACTATGCTGAGGACCAAGAAAATTGTGGTTGCCTTTACTGATGGAAACAGTGAAAAACAAGCTCTCTGTAATAAAACTACTTTCCAAGTTCAAGTTTCTGAAGAGTACTAACTGCTAATTTTCATATTTATAGTACACATAACTGGTTTGTGTCTAAAAGAGCTGTTCAGATATGAGCTACACTGTAGATAAATGTGCTCATTCAAATGCAAAACCCAAATATACATGTTTTTTTAAAAGGAATCCTAGCAAATTCAGTTTTTTCAGCTTAAAGAGCACACTATTATTTTCCTGAACATATACAGTATGAATAAAAAACTATTTAGAGAAAAATATTTTTTCCAGTAATAGGACAAAATATAAGGTTTTTTTTTCTTTTTTTCCCCCTGCTTTATCAGGGGTTGGGAGAATGGTATAGACTGTAAGTATTGTACAATTGGGATAATCAGCCACAACAAAAATGGCTGAAGTACCACATTGCATTTACCAAATATGTCTGTTTATAAATCTGATGTTCTTTGCTATGCAATAGAGGCATACAGAATAGGAAAGGGGGGAAAAGTGTCTGAGCTGTATGTAGATTGCTATGGAAACAGTAGCTGACCAATCAATGGAGAGTAGTCAGAACATATGCCTCCTCTCCTTTGCAGACTTGATGAATTGATGCCCTGATATTGCAATCCTTTTGGCTCTGATGCCACTTGTAGTGACAGGTTTTCAACATGTAAGCATATGACACACATCTGTTATTAAAAAGTCAGATGTATACATTCTTAGTCTTAAAATTTTCAACCTTCATGTGCAGAGACTCACACAGGCAGTTATTTCTCTCTCCAAAATATCCCCTAAAATTTTCACACATCGTCCACTTCCAATTCTTTTACTCACCATTTCCTCACACCAGTCAGCTCACTAGTTCTTCCTCCTCCTTACTATCCCAAACTACCTTAGTCTAGTTGGCATATAGCAATTTCTACAACATTGAGAAATATATAAACACAAGTCAATTCAAAGCTCTATCCAATTTTAGAGATAATAAAAAAGAACCGTTTGAAAATATGCTTTATTCAGAACAAGCCAATTTCATATTTCCCTGTTGGATTCAGGAAATAAAAACAGCTCTGTTTCTCAGGAAACCTTGAAAAATGAACAAAGCAATAGCTAGAGCCTTTCGAATCACAATCTGAATTATAAAAATGAATTCTTTATATTTTTGATAATATGCCAGTTGTGAGATTAGTCATATTGATTAGGAAAGGTGTTTGTAGATTTCTTTCAGGTAGTGAGCCCTGGATCAGATGAAGAAAACTTCAGGTTCTCTTGGCCTTAAATGAATCCCCTGTGGAATGAATGTTCTGTACAGTATCTTTGGTGAGCAGGAAGGGGTGTATGCCATGAACATATAGACAAAAACGGCCCTCTGGTCTTTGCTACTGTTGTTGCATAAAAAGATTTAAAGGACTGGCTTCCATTGAGCAGATTAAGCAATAAATACTGGGTGCTGGCATTAAAACCTATCTCCAGATCACACAGTAAATCTGGAGGAATGATTGAGCACAGGTCTTACAACTATTTAATGTCCAACTGATTCACTAGGAGAACAATGGGCTGATTTGATATAGTAATGCTCTTATTGTCTGGGCTCAGTAAAGAATTAAGCATTCTAGAAGACAATTCTTTTCAGATATAAACTAAGGCTTTTTAAACAATTTGATTCTCATATACATGACTTTTTCAGGAATTATTCTGGGAGCTTGGAATATATCAGAGCACAGAAAAAGATTTCCTGACCTCACAGGTGTACATTCTAGCAGAGAAAGTGAACAATGGAAACAAACAGATTAAGCAAATAAATTATATAATATGTTAGAAAGTAATTTGTTCTGTTAAGGTGGCCTCTTGATTATAAAATCCTTATCTTTCTTGAATTCTTCAGACCATTTGATATAATTGAACCTATATCCCTTATTCTTTTATCTTTCATCCCATAGATGGGTACATGTTTTTTGAATGCCTACTAAACAGTAGGCAATGTGCTGGGTGCAGGCGATCCAGTAGTGTGCCTGGTATTTTATCTGTTCCATTCTCTTCTAGAAGTCCTCTCTTTTCTCAAGCCACTTGTCATTTTCCTCTCCCTTTTTTATCACTTTTTTGTTTACATTATTAAGGTTGTACTTTTTTAGTTTTGTCTACATTCTCTCCTTGATCCACATGCTTTTCTGTGATCTTACCTACTTCTGAGCCTTCCACTGATATTAATAGGCTGATAACTCTTATCTTTGCATCTTGTCACATTAATTCACTTAACTCTTATCTTTGCATCTTGTTACATTAATTCACTTAAAAATATCTAGTGAGCATTTAATCTTTTACAACTGTGTAAGGCATTTGGAATTTAAAAATACAAAAGAAGGACATGGTCTCTGCCCTTGTGAAAATTATAATCCAGTGAAGACACAAAACAGTGCAAAGTTAACAAGCAAATGAATAAAAATAAAATCAATATATTGTAATGATTTCCATATATGAGTCAAACATGAAGATGAGAATATAGGAAACCTACTATTGGATAGGATATTCAGGGTGGACTCTCTGAGAAAGGGACTTTCAGGAAGAAATTGAATGATGAAAAGAGAGCAGCCTTATGTGAATCTTCAGAGGAAAGCTTTCCAGGTAAATGGAATAGCATGAGCTAAGGTCCCGAGGTGGGTGAGACATATTGCTGACCTGTATGATTGGATGAAAATGAACACAGGAATGAGTGGTGTGAAATAAGTTTGGTGGGAAATCTAGTAGCAGGATGATGTAGGATCTTGGAGTCTTGGATTTTATTCTTGGTAGATTTGGAAGTCATTGAATTATTTTAAACACAAAAGATTGGTGTAATCTGATTTTTTTTTTTTTTTTTTGCTGTTACTTCTGCTACTAATGAAAAAGTGAAGTTAATTAAGAGACTGTTGGAGTTCAAATGAGGGATGGTGATAGCTGTGCTAACTCATGGAAGTAGATATGGATAGAAGTGGGTATATTTGATGGATGGTCATGGGATATTATCTTTGGGGCAGGGGGTTCAGGACTCCCTGCAGATATTGAAATCTGTGAATGCTCAAGTCCCTCAAGTCAAATATTCTCATAGAACCTATACACATCCTCCTGTAAACTTTAAAATCATATCCAGATTACTTATGCTACCTAACATAATGTAAAGGATATGCAAATAATTGTTATATAATACTATATTATTTAGGAAATAATGACAAGAAAATATCTCTCTATATAGAATGCATTTGCAATTCTTCCCCAGATTATTTTTAATCCATAGTTGATTGAATCCACAAACATGAAACCCATGGAAACTAAGGATCAGCTGTATACTTTTGTGGAAAAGCAAAAGGACCTGATGTTGGGTGGTATGTAGTGGGTAAGAAAATGAGAAATTGTAAGTAATTGAAAATATTCTGGCTTGAGCAAAGGGTGACTGATGGTGCCAATTTCAGGGAGGTTCAGAGCCAAGTAGCCAATTACCTCCTATATACCAACATTTCTTCCAGATATTTCAAACTTAGTATATACACATGGAGTTTATTCATCTTCTCAACTCACCTCGTTCTCAATACCACTAGTCTGGATCTAGTTCGTGGTGGCACTTCTTTGCCTAGAAGAGTAAGTTGTGTCATCTACAATAATTTCTTCTCTCACCCTTCTCTTACTCCATCGACCTATAGATTCTACATTGAGTGTCTCTAAAGTTCTTTCATCTCCACTGATCCTAAAATAATCCACTTTATGGATTATTGTCACAGTTTTGTATCTTTCCTCTGGCTAACAGACTCTTTTGTCTCCACTTCATCTTTTATCATGCTGATGGAGAAATTTGGCTCAAAATCTTAATTTGATCACTTCTGTCTCCTATTTTCAAATTTATTTTTTTCCCAGTGCTTACAGTATAGTTATAAATACACGAACACTTTACATAAGAAGCCAACCTATTATCTGGCCCCAGTGTTGCTCCTTTCATGGTGAATCTCATGTCTTTTTCTAGATACCACCATCTCATTTGTGATTTTTTTTTTTTTTTTGCACAAGATCTAGAATTTCTTCCTGCTCTTCTCCACCTGCAAACTCTGATTTACTGTTGAGGGCTCTGCTCCAATGTCTTCTCCTTAAGGAACCCTTCCTGACTACTTCTTCTTTAGAACCTGATGGAGCTCTGCTACCATCTCTTTGTCATAACATTTGCTAAATTTTATAATTTGCCTGTTTATGTACCCATTTGTTGTGTTAAACCTGCATTTGTCAATATGTGGTCACGGGACCATTTGCATCATAATGTCCTGCAATACTTCTAAATATGTAAGTTCCTGGCCCCTTCTCATTCTCTCTGCATTAAGATCTTTCTTAGTGGAGCTTGAGAATCTGTTCTGGTCAAACCCCCCCACCCCGTGTATGTGTGTGTGTGTGTGTGTGTGTGTGTGTGCGTGTGTGTTACTGGGGAATGAACCTAAGGGATTTCTACCTCTGAGCTACATCACCAATTCTATTTTATATTTTATTTTGAAACAGGGTCTCACTAAGTTTGTGAAGTCCTTGCTAAATTGCTGAGGCTGGCCTGGAGCCTGTGATTCTCCTATCTCAGCCTCCCAAGTATTAGGATCATAGTCATGCACCATCATGCCTGGCTGATTCTTACATATTTTAAACTTTAAGAATCACTGAATAATGCTGTGAGCTCCTCAAGGGTAGAACCATACCCTATGTTTTTCTTATCTCCACCACTTAATAAGAAGGATAAACTCAACAGATGTTTTTAAATGGGTTCTGATTTCAAACTAATATATATTATTTATCTTACATACCATTATTCATTGAACACATAATTAACTCTGATTAGTACTGTATTATTAGCAAGTTTCTAACATTTTGATTTTTTTGTTCATACTATATGGTTATTTAAAAACATGATGTAGCTTTGCAAGAGAAAAATTGAACTCATTCCTTTACAAAATCATAAAAACAAAAGAAAAAATAAGTACAAACCTCAATCTCCATTTAGAAGTGTTTGCAGAGTCTTTAGTAAGGTTAACCAAGATATGCACAAACAGAGATAAAACTAATTAGTTAAATCTTTGAAACAAGTACTCATGTCCAGGAAATTCCCTGAAGGACTGCCCTCCCTTAGAAGCAGAACACATTGCAGTTAGCTCTCAGTATTACTATCACATGCAGATGAAATTCAGTTTGTCTCTTCTCACTTTGTTGGTGCTCATATATGCATGACAATTTTCTCTAAGACCATTTTTCCTTTATTCATTATGTTTTACAAAAAATTATGACTCTCATATATTTTAAAGGTCAATGTTTTCATTTTCTCTGGAATTACCTTTGGCTTGGCCCAAATATACAGTAGGACTTAAATCTTACTCTTCACGTCCAGCCCAGTCTCTCTTGCCTCCTCTATCTCTCACCTCATACTCAAGGTTATCATTAGCCACCGTTTTGCGCTCCCAATTAGCTGAGTTACTGAATGGTGTAGAGTGACTAGTGAAGCCAGTGCTGAGGTTAGAGACTATAAGAAAGGTCTGAGCTACAAAAGCTAGGAAATGGGAGTCCTGGGGGAGAGGCACAGTAAGATTACATAGGATGAGCATGCTTTGCCTCAGAGCATCCTGGGGCAATCATTAAGGAAGCAAGTAGCTAGGGTAATAAAGAAATAGAAAGAGAGGACTTGGGTATCCCCTCACCAACATGAAAAATCTATTTCCAGGCAACTGTACTGGAATCAATCAAACTGAACTGAGTGAAATGTGCAGCAGTCACTAAAAGTACAAATATGTTTAGTCCTTCAGGACAAGAAATACCCATGCTCATTCTATTTGCATAAGAAGATAAATAGGAAGAACATTCCTCAAAATCTTTAGGATGACGAAATTGTTCTCCAAGACTCTAGCAACTCCTTTCCTTCTCCTCCCCTCATAAAGTTTCATATGCTTCTTTATGAATCCAGTTCTTCTTGCTTTTTTCCAACCTAAGAAGGGTAAAAAATATGAAGGCAACTGTTCATTATCTTGGACAAATAAAGTAACTCGCCCTTTTAGAGGCCAACAACATGATTCTGTAAGACTAACATGAATGTAGAGACAAGAAGAATGTACACACACACACACACACACACACACACACACACACACACACAC
>PVLC010022328.1:0-26899 GCA_004027655.1 Graphiurus murinus | reverse complement strand
ACTAGAAGCTCTGAAGATTATCCTTGAAAACATTTTTGGGGTCCTGGAAAGGTTTAGACAACCCATGTGGTGTAAGCTCCATGCCCTGAGGTGTCCTTCGCCAGTGCCCTCCCGGGGAGCCTGTAGCCAGCCCAGCCCTTTTTAATTTCCTGACTCCCCCGGAGCAGGTGCTAACCAGAATGGCTTGGTCAGCCTCCCCAGTGGTGGGAGTACTGTGATCACCCACCCTCCATCAGCAGTCGCCTTTGACGTGACCCTCGTGTAGGAATCTCCCATCACAGATGATGGTCGTGACCTCTAATTAAGATGAGCCTGGATAAGACACATTCCTTTTTTACCTCTGGAAAATTGGATTTGGCCTGAGTTATGAAGTACATTAATTTGTATTTTGTAGCTCAGTGGTTCTCAACCTTGGCTAGACGTTAGAATTACCTGAGGAACTTTAAAAAATACCAAATGCCTGGGACCTGTCCCAGAATAATTAAATCAGAACAGCTAAGGCCGGGGCCTGGCATCAACATTTCTTAAACGCATTGCAGGCAAGTGGAATGTGCAGCGAGGGATGAAAGCCTTGAGCAGAGGCTCCTGCTGCTGCTGCTGGTACCAGGAACATAGCTAGTACTGTCAGGGAACACTTATTAGATGCTTACTGTGTGCAGGTATTGTTCTGAGCTTGTTTCGTGCAATGAAAGTAATCTTACAGTAAGCTATGGGCTTACTCAGTTTTACAGATGTGCATATGGGAAACTTTGTGGAGGTACAACAGTGGAATCAGAGCACAGTGACATGTCTCAGTGCATTCTTTGCTACAAAAGCAACATGGTACCTGTTTATCTAAGGATACATATCTGACTTTTCATATTTATTGACTTGTCTTATAAGACACACATACATATACATACAACACACACACACATATATATATATATATATATATACACACACACACACATATATATGTTTATGGTAACACTCCTTGTTTCTGCTGATAGATACTCAGGTAGAATATAAGAAACAGAGCTGGGCGTGGTGGTGCAGGCTTGTAATCCCAGTACTTGGGAGGCTGAGATAGGAGGATCACAGGTTCGAGAACAGCCTCAGCTAGTAGTGAGACTCTTATCAACCTAGTGAGACCCTGTTTCCAAATGCAAAATAAACCCTGTTTCCAAATATGAAATTTAAAAAATCAGGCTGGGGGTGTAGCTCGAAGGTAGACTGTTTCTGGGTTCAATCCCCAGTACCACAAAATACACACACACACACACACACACACACACACACACATACATATGTGAAAAAGAAATCTTCAGATTCCGAGACACAAATCCTGGCCTCCTAATTGCTAGACCTTACATGAGTTTTCTGAAATATATCTTTGCTAAAAAATACTTTGTAGATCTCTGAAGAAGAAGGACCTTGATAACGTTCCACCATGAGAAGACTCTGGCGGTACATAGCAGCTCTGCTGAATGCACAGTCACAACCCCCATATATTTGGATTCAACACTTTTGCACATTTACAAGTGATTTCTCATATTCTATTTACGACCTCCCTGAGAGGTCTCCACATGAAGGACGGCACAGGAAGAGTGGGATTTGGCTTGCACTGTCATTTAATGCTGGTCACAAAGTCTGAAATCATTTGCTTTCTAGTCTGGGGATCTTAAAAACATGCTAGGCTACTAGTGTGTCATTGGTTTTGATGTGTAGTTCTGAAAGTTAACACATGAAGAGAGGCATATAACCAGCATTGTCACCAGGGTGTGGAAGAGCAGCTTGGAGTTCCCAGGGGCTGGCATGGGGCTTCAAATCAGGAGCCATCCCCTGTCTCTTCCACCTACTTGAACAGCCTGGATCAGCTTAAATGTCTATAAGAGGAGCTCTATGACAAGCCTTGTTAGTAACTTCTTGGCATGAGGAGATAGGCCCCTTGAAGGTTTGGCCAATGCAGGAGTGGAAATTGGGGGGTATCTGACTTTCTTTTTTTTCTAACTTGATGAGATATTATAGTTCTTGATCACTGAAGTAAAGACCTGAGACATGAGAAGGAGGCTGGAATCAGAACTCCAAAGACACAGGTTACTTTCTGGAAAGAAATGAAATGCTATGTAACTCTAAACCTTTGAAAATGAGAGCACTTTCCTGCAGTCCAGAGCTGAGACCCTGCTGTCAGGGGTAGGCATATACAGGTATGTGGAGGTGGCATCAGGTGACGGCTCGTCCTCCGTCCCAGACCCAGGCCCTTGTCAGACCTCCTCTGCCTTTTCTTCCCTTCCCAAAAATTATATCCAGAGCTGCATGCCCGAAGGCCTAGAAGGCTTGGGTCAGAATTTTCTTCCCTGCAAGTCAACACCTTCCATAGAATCCTCCGCAAGGCAGAGCAGCCCGAGCTGCTTTGGAGCCTGGGAGCCTATTCAGGGCAGTACCTTTTGATAAGAGCTCATCCCTGGATCTCCATAGCGGAACAAGTTACCGACTTCATTTTCAAAAACTCTGACCGTTAAATTCTAACACTTTTGTTGACATTCCCCCATGGAAATGGAAGATCATAGGATAAAAAACTCTACTCCAACACTAAGTAATAATACAGTTACACCTTCAGGGAGGAGAAGCTTGCTGTCTCCAGCCACAGAAATCCTTGTCTCTCCATAGCTTTTCTTTCCCATTCTGAGCCTCGGTTGTCATTGTGAAGCACTGACCGCCTCTGGGTTCTGACAAACCACAGGGATGTAGCTGGTGATCGGCCTCGTGAGATTGCAGGGGACTGGAATCCAAGTGTCGACACCGGTAAACCCTGCTCCTTCCTGAGTGCAGGGTGTTATACAGGGCCGGCTGATTTCTGGCTCATGATATCTGATTACAAAAATCTTCTATAATGAGGGGGGTGGAAGAGGAAAGATAAAGAAATAGTGGATTGTTTTACCGAGGGAGGCTCATCAACCGCAATCAGACTATAAGGGTTTGAATTCTGCTCCGCTGTTTACTTTGTGGCCGGGTGAGATGCATCGTACATGTTGCTTTGTGACGTCCTAACCCACGAGGGTGAGGATTAGGTAAAACAATCTTTATGAAGAACTTGGCAAAGGGTAAGCACTAAATAGAGGCTATTGTACAGTTCAGTGGCAATAGTAGGAATTTCATTTCTTCCTTGGTTTCGAGTTCCTTCTGTAGAGTAGGAGATGCTCAGTAAATGGTAATTTAGTAAAAAGTGAGAGGTGTTTAAATAAGAAGGTTAGGAAACTAGTGCATGCCAGTGTAGCCCAACCCTGTCCTGTCGATGTTTAGGGACTTTTGTTCTGCTCATCAGTGCTTCTTGATGGGACTCCACCCAATAAAATGTCAACTATGTATTGTTCACTAACCCGGAGAAATAATTTAAACATAACTTAACCCTGAAGCTAATAATGTCCTTTTCTAAAAAAAAAAAAAAAAAAAGGTATTTAGTACCAAAGGGACATAATTAACCATTTTGCTATGATACACAGTCCTTTTTTCTTAGTTTTGGTACCTCCCACTGACAAAGGGTTAACTATATGTTGCGTTCAAAGCTATGCTATAGGATTCAAACCTGTGCCAGAGGGGGTCAGCTTTGCTATCAATGAAAATGGTTGTTGGGCGTGGTGGTACATTCCTGTTAATCCTAGTACTTGGGAGGTGGAGACAGGAAGATCACAGATTGAAGGCCAGCCTCAGCAACTGAGTGAGACCCTCAGCAACTTAGTGAGACCCTGTTTGAAAAGGACAAAAAAAAAAAAAGAGCTGGGCATGGTGGTGCACTCTTGCAATACCAGTACTTGGGAGGCTAAGACAAAAGGATCACAAGTTCTTGGCCAGCCTCAGCAATTTAGTGAGGCCCTCTGCAACTCAGTGAGACCCTGTTTTAAAATAAAAAAGAATAAAGTAGGGCTGGGGGTATAGCTCAGAGGTAGAATGCCCTTGAGTTCCACCCCCAGTACCACAACAAAGGCGGGGCTGGGGATGTAGCTCAGAGGTAGAATGCCCCTGTACCCTGCACTCCCCTCAAAAAAGAAAAATGGTAAGCTGGGAGGATCATGTTCATGGCTTTGTAGAGCTTTCACAAACTGGATGTTGTAACTCCACAGAAGTTGAATGGAATGGACAATAAGAGTAACAACAATCACAATACCAACTTCTGTTTAGGGCGTACCCTATCTCTGGTCCTGAATTAAGTGCTATATATGCATTATTTTGTTTAATCCCACATCATATCTATGTGCCTGATACCATGGTCTTTATTTACACAAGAAGTAGATAGGAGAGGATAATGAAACCGAGAGGATAAAGAGATAGAAATGATAAGAAAATAGAGAGGATAAAGAGATAGAAATGATAAGAAAATTACACAATGCCACGCACACAGTTGAGGCGCGTCATTGAAGGCATACCTCTGCACATTTTCCTCCTCCTCAAACTCCATGATTAATATTTTTGTTCACTTGTTAAAAATATTGCAAACCCTATGGCTAAGGAGCTACTTGGGCTAATGTACAAGAAGCAGTTCATTTCCTGCAAGCCACCACTAAGAGTTCTCTGCAGAGAGTGAATTAAGTTGTTCTTTCATCCACTAAGCAAGTGCTAAGTGCCTACTGTGTTCTTCCAGGCCTTGTTCTAGGAACTCTAACAGTGAACATGCCAGACCACTCACGTTCTCAGGGAGCTTGGACACAATCTGAAGGAGATAGACATTAAGTGAGGGGAGAGACGAGTGCACTGTTTCAGATGGGTATTCACAGACAGCGTCTGCCAGGCAATGACATTTGAGTTGAGCCTGGGTGGAGGGGTGAGGAAGAGCTCTTTTGGAAAAGGGAAAGAGCCAGTTCAAATGGCCCCGTGCTGACAGCAGCTTGGTGGGTTCTGGAGCAGAGAGAGGGCTGCTGAGGCCAGTGGTGGTAGGAGGCAGGGCCTGGGTCACATAGGGCCCTCTAGGTAGTGAGAGGCTTATGGGAACAGATTTTAAGCAGAGCTCTAACACAATCTAACTGATAAGGGTGAAAGCTCTCTCTGGCTGCTATTTGAGTTGAAAAAGAAATTAGGGATAAAGAGACACAGAGTTTCTACTGAATGGCCTGGAGAGGCTGGTGAGGAGTAGTCAGATTCGAGTTTTAATTGGAAGGCCAAGTCAACAGAACAAAGACTGGGCTGGTGAGTCTGGAGTAGGGGAAAGGCATGGATCAAGGATCACTTTGGGGCTTTGTCCTGACAAAGGGGACATGCTGGGACAAGAGGCATGTTGTGTAACCCAGTCAGGAACACTGGGAGGCAGGAATTTGGGGGATGGAATTGGCGCAAATAGAGGGTTCTGTTTTGGACTGGTGAAGTGTGAGATGCCTTTAGACATCCAAGTGGAGGTGCTGAGATGTCAGGGGTCTTTTAGCAATTTAGAAACATTTTGTTGTTGGAGGTCTCTTTGATCCTTGAGACGGATCCTTGGAGAACATGCTGGAGCATGTTGGGATTTCTCACGTGCCCCTGCGGAAGACACATTCCCATGATGAGCAGATGGGAACACTGCAGTAAACCGGTAGCATTACTGTGGAATATTCCTAAATAGTTCTCTAGATATCAGCAACCAATTTTATCCTCTTTTTTATTTTAATTTTTGCAGTACTGGGGATTGAACTCAGGGGCATTCTACCTCCAAGCTATACCCCCAGCCCTATTTTTTATTCTTTATTTTGAAACAGAGTCTCACTAAGTTGTGGAATGCCTCACTAGGTAGCTGAGGCTGGCTGCGAACCCGGATCCTCCGGTCTCAGCCTCCCGAATGCTGAGATTATAGGCGTGCGCCACTATACCCGGCTGTTCTTCCTCTTTATTACGTCTGATATAGATCTTCCTTCTTATGCATGTTCTTTCCAGTGGAGTTCAGCACAGTAATTAAGATCTAACAAATTGTTAATCACATTCACATTTAAAAGTTTCCTGAAACAAGCCCAGTCATGAGCAGGGCCGGTGTTTATGTCTTGTATATTAAAATTGGACTTTTTTTGTCCCTTTACCATATCTGAATAGCCAGTCAGAGTACAGGCTCTATGGAAATCAAGTGGGCCACAAATTAGAAGACTACAAAGAAAAAAGTGTGGATAATGACTCAGTGTGGAAAAACCCATAAGCCAAACCCCACTTCTTTATTATGGTTGGAAATGTTTCCCAGTTGAACTGGCCTTGGCTCAAGCTCTGCTTCTCTTTTGATTCCAGTTTCCTAAGTCGCTTTTGCTCCATACTGTCAAAGGCACCTTTCTTCTATGCACACTAGGACATTTATCATATTCCTTCATCTATTATTCTGTATAAGCATACTTGTATTTCTAGTAGTTTCTACATTGTGTTCCAAGAGCAAGTCCTGTTACTTTTACTTTAATGGTGAAGGTGATTTCCTTAGACTCATAAGAGCTACCTCTCTTGGTTAGGAGCCTCCTACTAGACTCACTGAGTCACTGACTTCCCCTTGTGACTTGGTATCACTGCATAGGAGCACTGAGTGCCTGGGCTGTGTGGAAGCCGGACATGCCACACCTCTGGGTAGACTTTTCAAGTGGTCAGATGCCCACAGTCACTCGGGGAAAGCCAGTCTCCTCTCCTCTCTGCCGTTCAATAGCCACGCGACTATGAGCAAGTTACTGAGTTTCTCCAGGCCTTTGTTTTCTCTTCTCTAAAATGGTGACGATCCTAACCCACCTCTGGTATTTGACTCAGATGAAGGAACACCTGTGAAACAGCAGAGAACCTAGTACTTTAATAAAATAAGCACAATAAGCTTTAATTCCCTTCCAAACTCTCCAGAGTCTTCTATTTATCCAGCAGGAAACAATTAGCCAAGCATTCCTAGAACACATATGCCAGTAGGTGGCTATTAGTGTAAAACAATCAAGGCAGACGGAAAATATAAAGAGAAACTGATAATTTCAAGGCAAACTGGAGAGATGGAGTGTAGAGATTCTCAAAGTGTGGTTCCAGGACCAGTAGTGTCTGTATCACTTAGGAGGTGGTTAGAAACGCAAATTATCAGAGCTACCAAATCACAATTCTGGGAGGAGGGCTGGGTAATCTGTGTCTTAACAAGCCCTGCAGGTAACTTAGATGCATACTAAAATTTGAGAACCAGTCCAGAGTAAACTCAACAGCTATTGGATGTGAAATAATGGTGTATGTTTCTGCATGTGTGTGTTTATGTGTTTGCACACCCATGAGGATAAAATATTTGTTACTGCTGAAACTATTAATGAAGAATTGTATTATCAGAAAAAACTGGTAAAACTGGTGATGAATTACCCATTTTTCTTTGGTACTATTGTCTGAATAAAAATACATCTGGGTCCGGGCATAGTGGTGCACACCTGTAATTCCAGTACTTGGGAGACTGAGACAAGAGGATCACAGGCTCAGGGCCAGCTTCAGCAAGTTAGCGAGACCATGTTTCAAAATAAAAAATAAAATTGGGTTGGGGTTGTAGCTCAGAGGTAGAATACCCCTGGGTTTAATGTCCAGTACTATTTTAAAAAAAAAGAAAAGAAAAAATATATCTAGAACGCTTATTTTCAATGACTTTGCACTAAACTCATTTGGGGTTTAAAAATTGACTCATCAATATTTTTCTTTTTTTTTTTCTAGGAAATTCCACTTACTTGGATGACCATGGACCACCTCCCAGTAAGGTAAGGTCTTTGCTTGTGACATAAACCTCTTTTGCTTTTCTCAGTACTTAGAACCTCTGACTTAAGTAGCTCCTGGACCTCCAACAACCCCAACCAGATGCCCTCTGGCCCTGGATTATGCATAAGAAAACAGTAGGTGACAGGTGTCAAATTCATCTTCGGCTTCTAATGAAGAGGAAGGGGAAGAACATACAGATAGCCAAAGTGACCAGGGAAGAAGAGCCACTAATTAATCTGAGCTGTAGCTGCCCAGATGTCTCAGCCAGAGACTCACCTGGGGCCTGTGCCAGCGTCTCCTGTTGGCCGCCTCATTTGCCTCGGCTGGCCCACGAGCTGGTGTGCACAAGCCGGCCTCCCCATGCTTTGGGCCTTGGGGCTAGACTCACCCTGCCCCATCCTTCCTGGCCTGCATGGATTTCGGCACTCTGCACAAGGTCCAGCCAGTGCCCTCTCACGGCTGCCCTGGTCCGGCCTTTGTGCCCACTTTCATTCTTCCTCTGGGGAGTTTTGCTGAACTTTTAAGTCTGTTAGTGTAATGTCACCACCACTATCTAGTTTCTTGAACTCCATGAAAACGAAATGCCAATCTACTGAAAAATGTGGAAAAATAGGACAAAACAATCATTGTGTATGGAAAAAATACACGTGATGCAATGGACTCTCCTTTCTGTTAAACTTCTGTTAATCAGTCCTCAGGAGAGGGAGTTGTGCTTATCCAAATAAAAAGTTGGCAACCTCTATCTATATCTGGCAATCTAACTTTAAGAACGTTCTCTCTGGCCCATGATACCTAGCTCTCCTAATACTTAGTTTCTTAGTCTTCGGCCACTGAAAGAGATGCCTGCGAGGTACAGTCAAAAGCACGTGGTAAGGAGATGATTAGCCACCGACCTTAGCAGCTTTGGGGAAAGGTACCCCAAAGGCAGTTCAAACCAGCACCCCATTTCTAAGCGTAAGCTCTGGGAGAAGATATTTCTGAATGCAATACTGGCTCTGCTGCTCTCTAGCTGTATGAACTACTTAATGTTTCGAGCCTCAGTTTCTCATGTGTTTCTCTCTATTTTTAGTCTTTAGTAGGACTAAAAATACTACTCAGAGCAGATTGTCCAGAAGTCCTGGATGAGCTGTTGTATGAGGCACACTTAACACTGACATGTAATAAATGAGAAATCAGCCGTAGCGAGTGCTTACTTGACTGGGGTAGCATTAAGGTTATTGATAGCATGTACAGTAGTATTTATCACAATTCATGAATGGCCTTACTGTTTGATCCAATGCATGCTGAGTGTGTGTGATGTTGCAGACACTAGGAATACAAATAAGAAACATGAGCAAAACCAAAAATAGCTTCCCTTCCAGAGGAGCAACAGAATACCAGGGACTCTGGGCCATCTGAGGGCAAGGACCACATCTAACCCTTGTGTTGGTCTCGGGGTACAGAGATGCACCTCGTGGCTGTTTACTGACTCTCACTGAATTGGACAATGGACTCCAGAGCTGGAATGTGGATCAGGGCTCCTGGTTTTTATCTCAAGTTCTTTCCACTAGGCTAGTACTTTCACACTTGAGTTTGCATCAGAATCACATGGAGGATTATTAAGATGCAGGTTACCAGGTCCCACCCCCAGATGTCTGAGTTAGTAGATCTGGGGTAGGGCCCGAGAATTTGCATTTCTGACTGTCTGCCAGGTGATGCTGATGCTGTGGGTCTGGAGTCCACTTTGAGAACTGCTATCCTAAAAGGCCATACATAGAAAACATTTCCCTGACATTTTCTGTGTTGTTTTCGCTGTTAACAGTCTCAAGAGAGTGACATGGCTTATTAGGTAAAGGTTACTTATTAATATACTAATGACTCACCATCGTTAAGTTTTCTTGTAATGAAACATAATTCCTTTGGTCAATAACCTGCCTAGGAGGGAATATGGGTGGGTGGATGGACTGCCGAGTTTCCTCACAACGTGTGCCCTTGTCTCCCTGAGGGCCAGGTGAACCCTCTACCCCTGACCTGCCTTGATGTCAGGGAGGGGAGTAGTTGGCTCTGTGAGGGGGACCCACCAGCTGTTTCCCTCCAGGGCTTGTCAAGATCTTACATTGGGTCCTAGGTTTGATAAATAGGGTTTTTCCCTGGTCAGAAGGCCCAGGCCCATTTGATATGAACTAAGCCTTTTAGAACTTCTTCCTTGGTGGCCAGCTTGGGCCATTCCTTCAGTTGGCCTGCTGTCCTTGCTGAAGCCAGCTGGCAGCCCTGCCTGCCTCTGCGCCAGTATGCTCAGCGCTTGGGCTCCCTCCCCTTGCTCCTGTTGGGTCTTCGCTAGCTGTGGGTCCTCCCTCCACCCCGGCTTCTCCCCTCCCCAACCAAAGTTCCCTGTGACCCACAAACACAATCAGGTTAGGTCACACAGAGTTGTTTTAGACCACTTTCAGAATAGAGCCAGTTCGACAAACTCTTGTCCAAGTTTGAAAATTGTGAGCATAATCTCTTGAAAGCAGCAGAAGTATCTCCAATACAGATTTCTTTCCCTTGTAACTGTTCACTGTCTAGGAGTGGAGTAGCAAAAACACTGACTTTTAAAGCAGAAGCCATAATAAAAAAATATTGGTTGTTGGTACATGAACATCTTTTCATCCAAGCTTCTGACTTCTGGCAGGGTGGAATTGAATCCCAGAAGTAGTGAGACCAGACTTCAGCTACAGGTGCCTGGAGTGTCCCGTGAGATGGGGCCTTGGCTGGTTAGATCCACAGACCGCTGGCTTATCCAAGGGCACGGTAGCATCCAGAGGATAAGGACTCCCACATGCCTGGCTCCAGGAGCAGACTCAGCCTGGCAGGGGAAAGTAACACCGAGGCCAGACCCATATTTTTCATATTTGTTTAGCACTCAGAAATAACATGTTGATGCCAGGGCTGAAAGAGTTGTGATCTAGATTAAATAAGAGTCTAAAACCCTGAAAATATACTGAGGTTACAGCAAGTTCTCGTTTTATTAAAAGTTCAATCCCCCAGGTTTCACATTCCACAAGTAATGGCCATTTAGGGAATGGGGTGTGCCACATAGCATACTGGGCCCTGGTCCTCATTCTCTCCAGTATTTCAAAAGGAAAAAAAAGAAACAAAACGCCTTTGATTTTCACTTGTTTTTGAAATCCAGTTGGACCTCACAGCTCAGCTCAGGTTTTGAGCAAAGCCATTATTGAAAGGTGAATGTTAATATTTTCCCTTCACTACCACCTTTTACTACCGTGTGGGGCTTAAGGCTGAAGCCAACTGGGAAGGGACATGACGGTCTCTAATAAGTGAGGGAGAATCATAGTCTTGAATACACAATCAGCTAATAGGATGATAACACTTTTTGAAAAAATTATATTCATCTGTGTGTATGTTTACAGAGAAAAGCCTGGAAGATTACTAGTGTTTTCTCTGGGTGGTGAGATTTCAGTTGATTTTTTTTCTCTTTTCCTTGTGTTTTTCTGTATAATTTGAGTTCATTAAGGTAATGTCTGCTCAGTCTAAAAAATAAGAAAAAAGCAATTTCCTGTTATAAGAGATTAAAGTTGAGTTTAAAAGGTGCCCGTGTCCAAAGTCCCCTGAGCAGCCCACCCACCGGGAGCTGGCTGCCTTCCCCTGCTTAGCTTCACTTCGCCTGGAATGTGGTACCTGGTGGGAACAGCAGGCATCAGCAATGGTCAGCTCTGTTGGTATAAATACGATACGGTTATCATTTCACATATATTAAGTTCCTGAATCTGAGAGATAAGGAGAGCCGCTCTGAGCAACTCAAGGATAATAAAATCACCATCCATAGCTGATTTATATCTTTTCCTGTGTGCCAAGAACTATGCTAAGCACCTTGCATGCAAAATTTACTCACTATAAAACTCTGTAAAAACAGGAAGTAATTTTTTAATCCTTATTTTACAGATGAGGGCACTGAATCTTAGGGAGGGGACTAATTTGATGAAGGTCAGGTGCTAAGTATTAGACTTGGGGTTCCAGCCCAGGGGTATGTGTCTTTCCCAGGGCCCATGCTTTTTCAAGATGATCAATTTAAGTAGAAATGCAATTTTTTTTTTTAACCTTTATTTTGGAGTTTCACACTTTCAAGTAAGAACGTAGCATATCGATTAGTACACACACACATTTAACTCTCACCATTTCAGAAAAAAGTAGTTGCCACCAATTTACCATTTGAGTCCAATGGACACTATTAACTTTGGAGAGTTAATTCGTTCACTTCTGCTTTATCTGTTTCTTTCCAATCACCTTTAGATACATACCTACTATTAGCATTTGTCCATCTTCAAATGGTACATAAACTTGGGTGTCCGAATGTCACAAAATATGAAGGAATCCTACCCCGTGTATAACTGCCAAAACAGGGTGGTTCCAGTTGTTTCACAAAATAGAATTTATATTTCATCTTTCAGGATCATCGATTTTATGATGATTCTTAAGGAACAGAAATTTATTAATAACCTCTCAGGGCAGGGGGACGTTTCCCAGGAAAATGTCTGTGAACATTCTCCCAGGTGAGGGGGGAAGGGGCCACCATCACCAGGAGGCTCCCCATGGCCTTTTGACTGCAATCCCTGTGGAGGAGCCCAGTCAGTTTGCGTGTCCCCCATGCAGCTGTCTGAGTCCACGCTGGGCTGGGCATTGTCAGGGGCCAGGGAGTTGATTTTGGCCCTCTTAGTCTTGAGCAATCACTGGAAACACTTTTATATTAAATAATCCATTGCACCTCTGCTCCCCTTTCACTGGAGCTATTGGTTGGGTCTGGAATGTATCTTTGCAATCAGCATGCAGCAGCAACCTGTCTGTATGATATGGGTCACAATTCTCCACGTTGCCTGATTCCAGCCCCAACTGTGGTCTTCGATGTGCCACGGCCGGCGCACCAGCAGCTCCTGCCACGCCGCCACAGCGCGGTCAGCCGCCTGACCTGGGGGCTCCAAGATGCTAGCCATAGACCCTGAGCTATGGCTGCACTGTGACCATGGGATCCACAAAATATTATTTGATGAGGTCCTTGATTGACTGGCTGCATAAGCATACCATATTTTCTTTTTTGCTCTTCCATTCATTCATTCTTGAGTTTGAGAGAACTAATCTAGGATGTCATCATTGGAAGATTTCGGTTAAGGTTTCACGTCCACAATCAAATTCATCATCATCAATCTTCTTTAGAGTGTTGAGTGCTGTTGTCTGACTCTTTACATTCATCTCTGATTCCTTTAGAGCTTGTGAAACCTCACCCCCTGTCAGTTTTCTTCTCTTTGTCACTGTAGGTAAGAATGAAAAATTCCAAGCCCTCTATTCAATGTAAGTTAAAAGCAAACTACAAAGGGGCTAGCAGTGTAACTGAGTGGCAGAGCACTTGCCAAACATGCGTGAGGTACTGGGTTTCACCTCTAGCACCGCAAAAAAAAGGCAAACTACAAAGATACCTCCAGTCTTTGATTTTATCTTTTGGAAGACAGTGCAGTACTTTGGGTAATGCAATAGGAAATAGATAGGAAGGGTGATATAACAGTGACAGTTTATTTCACTAATGAATCATTCCCACAGGCCTACAGTATTTAATACAGTAGGCTCCAGTGGTTATTTATGTTTAAACTCATTAAAATTCAAAAAATACAAATTCAGGTTCTCAGTTGAATAATCATATTTCACATTCTCTGCAGCCGTGGGTGGCTAGTTTATGCTGTACTGGACAACACAAAAGAGAACATTTAGATCATCAATAACCATCTTAGAGGATGGCAGTGTTCTAATGTTCCATCATTCTCTGTTTTTCCATTGCTTTAATCTTTCTAAAACATTTGAGAATAATTGATGCATAATGGATGGGTAATTACTCTTGACACAGCACAGTGTTAAAAATAGGAAAAATTAAAATTACTAGGATCTCATAATGGGTCTTAGATGATGATGATTTTGTGTGTGTGTGTGTGTGTGTGTGTGTGTGTGTGTGTGTGTGTGTGGTACTGGGGATTGATCCAGGAATGTTCTACCTCTGAGTTATATCCCAGCCCTTTATATTTTGAAATGGGGTCTTGCTAAATTATTGTGCTCTGGCCTTGAACCTGCAATTTCCTGTCTCAGTCTCCCAAGTACTAGAATTACAGGTGTGCGCCACCACTGCTGGTGGGTTTTAGGGTTTTTTTTTTTTTTTTTAAGTAGTGAGTAGAACCATATACTAATTGCAAGGTAGAATGGGGTTTAGTCTTTTTAGTGTTAAAAAAGTATATTTTCTCTCTTTCTTTGGAATACCTCTGAGATAAAGTAAAGTTATAAATACTAATCTATACAAATAATTAAAACTGCTCAAAAATACCTAAAAAATAAAATTTGGTCTAGTGGATCCTAATGCTATATTGAAAGTTAAGATATATTCTGATATTTACATTTGTATGACAAGTTCTTGTATATATTCAAAAGCTTATAATTTTGCATGTAAATTTTGCTGTATAGTATTAGTAGTCAGAATTCTATTTCAAAATAGGTTCATTAGAAGATGGTTTATGATTTATTATGATGAGCATACATTCTGCAAAGGAATGAGAAGTGATACTGTTTATCGAGATAATGGTTGTATAGAACCAACAGTGTCTACCAATGAATAGTTGCTCAGCTAAGCTTGGCCCTTCTTACCCACTGCCCCGACGCTAATTTCCTCTTAGTATCAATTGGATGTTGAGTGCTTACTTTGTCCAAGGGATCATAAAATGTTGAAGATAACCTCTGCTATCTAATAGTTTATTTCCTAGTTGCATCGTAAGGTTTGATAGAATCAAAGACTCCATGAGCATATGGTTCTATGACTGATAGATTCGGTCATACAGCCAAGCAGTAACTAAGCATCAAGTTTTTGTTGGACTCTGTGTCAGGAGTTGAGGTACAGTCACTTCCCTCAAGATTGGAGTGTAGTGGGAGAGACAGGTGGCGAGCAGGTCCGTACAGTGCCCACGTGGGCTGCTGGGTGCTGTGACAAGGAGGAGCACAGGGTAAACGCAGGACGCTCACCCTGACTTCTGCTCCAGGAGAGGGTCCCGAATGCTTAGTAGGAGAAACTAACTAGGTCAAAGAGTCAGGTGAGGAGGTGAGGAAGAGTGTGCCTCTCTACTAGGGCTTGCAGTCTGTAGATGGGAACTAGAAGCTTGCTTTGAGAAGCTTGGCTTTAATAGGAAAGAGAGAAAAGCTGATAACCTAGGAAATGGAGATCGTTGATGTCTGCATCATTGTAGAGCATGAAAACTGATAAAGGAGTGAACAGTCACAAATCCAGATTTGAATGGCATTGTGGATTGAATAGTGCCCGCCCCCCTACAAAAAGTTACACTGAATCCTAATCTCAGAATCTGAGCATGTTGATTTTATGTAGAAAGTAGCTCTTTGCAGATATAATAGAGTTAAAATAAAGTCATACTGGACCCTAAGTCCAGTATGACTGATATCTTTGTAAGAAGAGGAAAATTAGGCTGGGCAGGGTTGTGCACACTTGTGATCCTAGTACTTGAGAGGTTGAGACAGGAGGGATTATAGGTTCACAGCCAGCATCAGCAACTTAGCAAAGCCCTCTGCAACCTAGCAAGACCCTATTTCAAAATAAAAAATAAAATAGGTCTGGGGGCATAGCTCAGAGGTAGAATGTCCCTGAGTTCAACCCCCAATACCAAAAGAAAAAAAAGGAGAGAAAGAATTAAGGGACAGAGACAGAGACATACAGAGAGAGTGAACCTAGAGAAAAGCATGGAGTAGGGTCTCCCTCCGAGCCTTCAAGAAGTAGCCAACCCTGCATACACTGAACTCTAGACTTTGAACCTTCTGGACAAGGAAGGAATAAATCCCTTCCTTCCTTCTTTCCTTCCTTCCTTCTTCTTCTTCTTCCTTTTTTTTTTTCAGTTTGAAACAGGGTCACTCTAGGTTGCTGTGACTGACTTCGAACTTGGCGACCCTCCTGTCTCAGCCTCTCAAGTACTGGGATTACAGGTGTGCGCCACCACACTCAGCTAAATTGCCATTGTTTTAAGCCATACAGTTTGTGGTCTTCTGTTATGGCATCCCCAAGAAGTGATACAAATGGATTGAGTTTAGTACCTTCAATTATGATGGAGGGTTATTCCTTGCTAGGGGTCATTTGGTTTGATTTAAGAAACATTCAGATAATCCTTAGGTGGCCATCATTAGGATAATTTAAGTCCTTTTTCTTAATAACATCCAATACTATTCAGGTCTTTCCCTAACCTTCCTTCTTTTTCTTGTAATTTTCATATTAACTACATTATTATCCCCAATGTTCTCTTCAATTTCTTCTACTCAAAGTTCATTTATACTGTTCAGATTGTTATTTTATATACAAAAACAGATTATGTGACATCATAATTTTCTCTGAATAGGACCTCAGCCATAATCTGTTTAGGAGAAAGTTACTGAAGGGGACCATCCTTCTGCCACAGGATATGGAACTGAGAACAACAAAGAAAAACAATAATGAAGTCCATTACCATTGAAGAAGTATGTCCCCTCTAACAAAGACTTCTTGGCCTAACATTTAACACTACCTCCAAGTCCCTAAAAATGATTGCATTTTATTTCTTCCCTTTCAACAACTCCTTTAAACTTGAAGATCCCACTAGCTGAAATATTTCATTTTATGTTCTCTAATTTAAAACAAACAAAAAAACCCTCCCCCCCAAAACAGGGTTTCCATTATTACTTTGAGTCTAAAGAGTTAAACCCAAATATCTCATAATCATAGCAAGTAAATTACTTGTGGAGGGTATTGAAAGCACAATTACTTTCAGATTGTTGGGCGGTCAACTTGGAGAAGGTTTCTGGCTCCCCAAATACCCATTTCCCTGGGGGCAGAATTACTGGATTTTATGTGTATACACAGTCTCCTTTGGTCAGAATCATTTTTACTTGGAAGAGTAGGACCAAGATTTAAGAGAATAATGCATTTCTTGTTTCTGAAACCTCAAGATCTATTTTTTTTAGCATGTAGACGTGTCTATCTACCTTGTTTCCTTCTTGTCTATGAAAACTTGCAAGAAGTGAATGGATTACCAGCACAGGATTGGGTTGTGTATGGCCCACCCTGTCCAGGGCTCACCCCTAGGACAACAGTTCCTGAAGCCAGGGCTGCTGCTAAGTGGGTACCCCTGTCTTGATGGCTCTGTTCATCCTGCTATAAATAGCATCTGATGTGACGAAGCCTCACATTGTCTGATTTTCTTTGAAAAACAAACAACTGGCATTTTTAAGAAGCGTATAATAAGCTGGGCGTGATGGTGCACGCTTGTAATTCCAGTACTTGGGAGGCTGAGACAGGAGGATTGCAGGTTCGCGGCCAGCCTCAGCTACTTAGTGAGGCACTCCACAACTTAATGAGACCCTGTTTCAAAATAAAGAATAAAAAATAGGGCTGGGGGTGTGGCTCAGAGGTAGAATGCCCCTGAGTTCAATCCCCAGTACCGCAAAAAAAAAAAAAAAAAGAAGTGTATAATAAACCATTTCATTTTTATCTAAGGTCGAAGCAATGAAAGTTTCTTATAGTTATTTTAAAATTATGAAACATTTCAAACACAAAATGTTAGCAAGACTAATAATAAAACATACGCCCCATAGGCCTAAGGTACCAACCCCTTAGATCTCACATGTTATCATGTTAACTTGCTAGGTATGCTTATTCTGACTTTTATTTGTTTTTTAGGAAATGCTTGAATTTATTTTCCCCACTTTAGGCAGATATGGAAAGGAAATTGTTTCTATGGCACATAAGATAATAGTTAGGAGTACTATGTTTCCAGCTCAATATCCACATCCTCTCTAATCTTTACAACAATCCTACAGGGATTTATTAGCTGCATTTTTATAAGAAGTTCGGGCCCTGAGAGGTTGATTCTAATAGACAAGGTCACCCTGCTATCAGGGGCTGAAGACAGGCTTCAAAACCAGTTCCACCTGTCTTCAGCCCCTGGCAGCCTGTGCTGTAGCAGAAGAGAAGGGAGGCAGAAGAGCTAGGAACACCTGGAGAAGGGTCTGTTGTTACCTGCCCTGGCGAGCTGAAAGTTGGCAGACCTACTGGCTCAATCCCAACACGACATGCAGCCACCTAAGGAGCAGCCAGTGCCAGCCAAGCTCTTTCTGACCAGTTACAAAACCAGGCACTGAATAACTTTGCGTATTATCTAGAGATAGTAAAAAACTAGTAAGTATTGGGAAGTCATTTTTAATAAAAAAAACAGCCTGTAATCCCTGATTTTAAATCTTGTGTGTGTGTGTGTGTGTGTGTGTGTGTGTGTGTGTGTGTGTGTGTTACAAGGTTTTGAACTCAGGGTGCACCACCACGGAGCTACACCCCCAGCCCTGTTTTATCCCATTTTGAAATAGAGTCTTGGCAAGCTACTGTACACTGGTCTCAAACCTGTGAACCTCCTGTCTCAGCCTCCCAAGTATTGGGATGACAGGCATGTGCCATGACACCCAATTTCATCCCTGATTTTATCTGTGGGCACAGCCAACAATTGAATAAAATATTTTATCCCCTAATGAATATGATCTTAGTTGTATTGTGTAAGAATGTGTTTCTCCTTTAAATGCTTATTGTACTTTGTGTATAATAGCCTGTCCTTTTAAAGCTAGCGCGAGCCCTCTCTCTCTCCCTCTCTCCCTCTCTCCCTCTCTCCCTCTCTCCCTCTCTCCCTCTCTCTCCCTCCCCCCCCCCCTCTCTCTTTCTTTTGTTTATTCATTCTTGGTGCCTATGCCTAGCTAGCCTAAAAGCACAGATTTTGGAATTAGAACTGAGTTCAAATCCTAGTTATGTGATTAGTTACCCTAGTCATCTTGGAATATGTACTTCCTGTTTGCGCTTTGATTTTTTTTATTCCTAAAAGAGATAGTAGCTGGTAGTGGTGGCAAATAAGACTTTATTTCAAAATAAAAAGGGCTGGGAGTGTAGCTCAGAGGTTGAATGGATTTAATTCATTCTATGTTCAACTTCCAGTACCAAAAAAAAAAAAAAAGACCATAATCATAATGCCCCTCTCTTAGGGCTGTGAGGCTTAAAACGTGATTAACTGGACAGTACCTTACATGATGCCAGGGACCCAGTGAGGCCACACCAGTGGGTTCTTGATACTATAGGGGATTCCTTTATAAAACTTTATATAGATTCTAATAATTCAGTTTGCTGTAACTTAGCCTAAGTTTTGCTCCCAACCCTCCATAATTCCCTCCACCCCACTGTCTTTGGATTTTTAAAAGCAGTTGGAGGCTAAGTTGGTTTATAGATATCGGTTTCCAACTTATCAGAGCATTTTGGTCTCATGGTTTTATATGCCTCCTTTTATTTGTTTGATTTAGGTCAGTGCATGAAGCTGAACTCCTACAATCCCTGGCTATTTTATTTTTCTTAAGCATGGGTTGTCTGTGTCTAAACTCGACTCTATCCAAAGTCCTTTAAAATAAAAAGAAAACCTATGAAAGTGAAGCTGCTTTTCATTTTATGGAAGAATCAATTGCACCGGGTAATAGGTTTGTGTTTAATGATTCATGATAAATATATTAGGTTGAAAGAAAGAGAGAACTAGCAAGACAGAATGAGGCTGAGTTAGGAATCAGTTTCACTCTGATGAGCATAACCTTGAAGGAGCCCCTTCCACCATCCTTTTTTTTTTTTTTTTATCATTGCAAATGATAGGAGAATTAATGCCTATCTTATTTTAAAATAATTTTTAAGAGGTTCCACGCCCAGCATGTGCTCGAAGCACTTCACGTGTTGATATTTTGTGTCAGCTGGGTAGTTAACAACTTAGAAGGGAAAAGAATCTGCAAAAGGGAAACAAATCAACCTTATATAATAGGGTTACTGTTTTTATCCCAAAGTTGACTGTATTCTTGCTTCTCTCTTACTTCACACTCATCACAGCTCTTAAACCACTAACATGGAAGTGCTTGGCTCAGCTGCCTCCTGAGATTTCAACTTTCACTGGAGATCCGCGTCCAAGTGCAGACACAGGACTTCTAAATTTATCAATTTTATGAGCGTGTCCGCTCTTTCCCAAGAACACAATGAAGCCATTGCTTCCTCAACAAGTGTTTAGTGCTGCGAAGCCCTTCTCCTGCGCCTTTTGTTTTTATTTTAAAAGGTTCTGTGAAACCACAGGTTTAAAAATATGTGGTTTATGTAATTGTTCTTTTAGTATCTGCCCCACCCCACTCCCCAAGGGTCAGTTACCGTTGATAAGATGCTCTTCAAACTATCCAAACAAGCCCCAGTCACAGTTGTGGACTTAGCTGCTTGTTGGGGTTGGGCTGCCTTTAATAAACACAAAGGGCTCTAAATTAAGCATGAAATGTTAAAATTGCACATTGTCGTTAGAAAGCATATTTAATCAAAACTTGCTGCAGTAAATTACAAGAAACTTGTGCCACCATTTTTGAGCAGAGTAACAGTTGCCTTGGGGTTCTCAAAATTGTAGCAATTTAATCATCTTAGCAGCTCCCAAAATAGTTATCTAATTCTTTGCTTGTTTATTTCTCCCTTGACCTTACGATCAATTCTTCCTTGTTTTAAAAGCCATACACACTCCTATTTTGTTTGAATTTGGAAGGTACAGAAATCATAGAGTTGCAGGAAAAAGTAATCAACCCACGATGCCAACTGGCAGGCACAACCAATGCGGACAATTTTTATAGTCCTGACCAGTCTTTATAGTATATTAAGAATAAAGGGTGTATCTTACCGGGGGTAGGTCAGTACCCAGTGTTTTAACTGTTCAGAATAGGACAATAATAGCAGCAGCTGGGCCACTCTGATCATGTTTTCTTCCCTGAAGAATATTTTCTTTTTTGAGGTACTGGGGATTGAACCCAGAGGCATTCTACCTCTGAGCTATACCTCCACCCCTATTTTATTTTTAAACAGGGTCTCACTAAGTTGCAGAGGGCCTCACTAAGTAGCTGAGGCTAGCCACAAACCTACGATCCTCCTATCTCAGCCTCCCAAGTACTGGGATTACAAGTGTGCACCACCATACCTGGCTTTTCTTTATAATGAAAATTTATTTGCATTTTTCTGATCTCCATTTTTTTTCCCCCTTTGGTGGTGGTGATGGTATTGGAGACTAAACACAGAGGCATTCTACTTCCAAAATATACTTCCAGCCCTTTAAAAACCTTTTTTTGTTTTGTTTTGAAACAGTCTTGCAAGGTTGCTGAGAGTCTCATTAAGTTTCTGAAGCTGGTCTCCAATGTGCAATCCTCCTGTCTCAGCCTCCTAAGTAATGGGATTACAGCTGTGTGCCACCTCGCCCAGCTCCAGTTCATTCTTAAACTCTTCTCCAGCTGTGGGAACCTCTTAAGTGTCCTCACACACCTTAGGTGTTGTATCAGTGTCTAGTTGGTGGAGTCTCTGTGGGACCTTCTCACTTGCTCATGGTCAGGCCTGGCTTCTCTCTCAACTCTACTCAGCTGTGTCTTGAACTCTCTCCCTTCACTCTCTTACATGTTTGTTCCCATTTCCTGCATAACCAGGTTGTGTTAGCTTTCTTTTGTTGTTCTCAAAAATTAGCACAAACTTAATGACAACACAAATTTGTTATCTTATAGTTTTAGAGGTGAGAAGTCCAAAGTGGGTCTCACAGGGTTAAAATAAAAGTATCATCAGAGCTGCATTCCTTCTAGAAGCTTCAGGGGAGAAGCCATTTCCTTGATTTTCCTAGCTTCTAGAGGCCACCAGCATTCCTTGGCTCGTGGCCCCTTTCTGTCTTCAAACCCAGCAATGTAGCATCCTCAGACCTCTGACTGTCACTCTTCTCCTCTTCCACTTACAGAAGGACCCGTGTGGCTTGTCCCCCTGACTGGTCTAGGATTCTCTCCCTCTATCAGGGTCCTGATGTAATCCTATCTGCAGAGTCCCTTTTGCCATGTGAGGTATGTCACATATCCACAGATTCTGGAGTTGGGACAAAGACATCTCATGGGGAGGGGAGGCGTTATTCTGCATTCAGTACCTCTTCCTCTCTCCTCGAGCTCCAGTGGCTATTGAGAAAAGAAATTTTCTGAACTCCTGCATTTCAGAAAAAAAAAAAAAAAAGGGGACTCTGTTCTCTTGATTGTTGCTTTGATAGGATATAGAATTTCAGATTGGAATTCTACATTAATCAGAATAGGTAGGGTATCATAGACCGTAAAGTCCCAGTGGCTTCTTCACACAGAGTTTCTCTCATGCTTATATAAGACCCTTGTGGATTCTGTGGCTTTTAGAATAGCTCTCCCCAGGAGGGAGCTGGCTCAGGGATCCAGGCTGTTTCCACCTTTTCATTTCGATAAATTTTCAATTCTTTTCATTTTTGTTAATGGGGAATGGTGCAGTTGACAAACAATGTTTATTTTATCTTTTCCAATTTAATTCTGTCTCGGGTTTTATAGCATTATGCAGAGTAGTATTAAATAATATAAATTCCAAGGTTAGGGAGTATATGTTTGTTGGTGTCGTGTCACCCACATTTAGAACTTGCACCTGGTGCATAGTAGCCCTCGCTAAGTCACATGAGTGAATGTTTGTGATGGGCAGTGTATTTGTTTTGTTTGAAATCACAGTGATGATATCACAAGTATTTTACCATTTAGTATAATTTTGATTTTTAGTGTAAGTGTTCTTTATCCTGTTAGCACAATATATTTTAGTTTCTGAAAGCATACAATTATTCAATAGAATATATTTTCTATGTTTCTTGTCAGCCCACCAATTAGAAACATGTTGAATTGAGTTATTTTAATCCAGCTTGATTTCAGAAATTAATGGGAAGAAAAGCTGACTTTTTTTATTTTAAATCATTGTTTGATTTGTCTTAACATTTTTCCTGATGACCCAGAAGAAGAAATGCTCAGGAAAAAAAAAATCTCTGAATTTGAATTTGCAGGTGACACTAATCTATTTTTTCTTTCTGGTCTGTACTAAACCACAAGACTGTGAACTAAGCTTAGAGTCTTTGCCGTCAGTCACCTAGGGGCTTCTACCCAGTGTGGTGCTGCAGCCCAAAGAGCAGGGCAGACTCCAGGAGAGGCAACTAGAATGATTTTAAGAAGTGGAAAGAAAGACTATATCGATTATGATTCTTGTCAGGAAAGATGGTGGCTTGGGAAAATGACCAAAGTCCATAAAACCAGGAGTATGTTTGAGGTAAACACAGAACTCTGCACCAAGGCCTTGAACAAATCTCCTATTTTCAAATTAAATAGACTCAACTGTCCCTCAGATCTCAAGTAAGATATATCAAAGACAAATTGAGGCTATTCCGCTTCCTGCGGTGGACAGTACACAGCTGAACTTCATTTGTGCAAATGACAGTGCAGGCCAAAACTATAAATCAGTCCCCATAAAAGCTTATATATATTCATAGATGACAAATCCACAATGGATTAGGAAGAAAACAAGGTTGTTTGGAGGGATGGCCTAATGTTTCAGAGTCGATGTTCTTGAATCCAGTAAGATAATTCTTAATTTTATATATAATTGAAGATGAAAATTCTTTTTTCTCAATGGAATGTTATTTAGTAATTATTAATTTTTATTTATAACTTAGTAATCTTTGATGCTTATCTTCCAGTCACTGTGTGGGCTGCTGCTGTCCTGATTACCTATTTTGCGGGGCTTTGCTTACATCCTGCACCTTTTTTAGGTTCCTAAGCTAGAATCGCATGAGCACTTCAGAAATTAAAGCCCTAGCTCCCACTCTTACTGGTTTTTTTTTTTTTTAATTAAGTAATTGGTTAATTGTTTGTGGTGCTGGGAATTAAACCTAGGGCCTCACATGTGCTAGAAAAATGCTTTACTGAGGAAGATCCCTACATGTCTTACTGGTTCTTAGACCAGTTTATACTGGTTTTTAGTAGTTTAGTGAAGTCAGCTACTCTTTCTAAGAATTTATTTATTTGTGTGTGTGTGTGTATGTGTGGTACTGAAGATGGAACCCAGGGGCATTCTACCTCTGAGCCACACCTCCAGCCCTATTTTATTCTTTTAATTTGAAATGGTGTCTCACTGAGTTACAGATGGCCTCACTAAGTAGTTGAGGCTGGCTGTGAACCCAGATCCTCCTGTCTTAGCCTCCCAAGTACTGGGATTACAAGTGTGCACCACCATGCCCGGTTTCTTTCTAAGTTTTAAAATGAGCAGTAATAATGTTTTCCCTGTGTTCATGGCCTTCACATTTTTTGAAAAGGAGGAAATCAAGAAATGTTTACAGAAGCACTTTGGGAGAGCCAGGTGTGATAGTGTATGCTTGTAATCCCGGTTCTTGGGAGGCTGAGACAGGATGATCACAGGTTCAAAGCCAGCCTCAGCAACTCAATGAGGCTCTCAGCAACTTAGCAAGACCCTGTTTCCAAATAAAAAGTTAAAAAAAAAATAGGACTAAGGCTGTGGCCTAGAGGTAGCATGCCCCTGGCTTCCATCCCCAGTAATACACACACACACACACACACACACACACACACACACATGAAGTGCTTTACAAGCTGTTAGGTGCGCTGGCTATGTTACTGATGGGTAAGGATGGGGATGGCCTCTTTCCTGAACTGTGAGGACCTTTGGTGTAGAATGTGATGCTGTACTACATTTTAACTGCATCATGGGTAAAATCATGAGAATAGGTGTCGGGGGGCCTAGTCTGGCCGGCTAGACCTCGCCTCTAGATGGCGCCTGGCTGCAGGTGGAAAACATCCTGGGGCTGCCCCACGCCAGAGCGCATGCACCAGCGCCCGGCTCGTGGCCGGCCCAGGTGAGAGCTGTATGAGACGCCTCGTGGCTTAGGCCCTACGCGGCTTTAAGAGCCTCCGCCTCTCGCCGAAAGAGAGTTGTGGTGGTTGTTGTCGCTGGGGAAAGAGTTGTTGTTGGGGAAAAGCTGGCTGGGTTGTTGCTGGAGTGGGTTGCTGGGGAAGTTCTGGGAGGAAAAGTAGTGGGTTGCTAGTGGAAGACGGATTGCTAGAGAGAGGGGTTATTGGGAGTCTGTTGGAAAGGCACTATTTGGAGAGACGACTTCTATGCTGTGTTTGTTACTGCTTGTGTAGTGCCCTTGATCCCAGAGAGAGAGATATATATAATAAAGAGAGGTTCGAACCAGCAACATTCAGGCAGCATCTTTTATTGGGGCCTCATGGTTGAGGGTTCAGCCTGGGGCGCCCGATAAATAGGCAAAAGTAAATGGATCCAAGCTTGTTATTGGTCTACTTCACAGAAAGGTTGTAAGAGTTATCCAGAAGATGTTTCTGAAATCTCTTGCTGAGATACACTGTGGTCACTGAAGATTGTGATAGTCTGATTGCTATTGTAGTGGGATAGTTAAGAACTCCACTTCTTGGGCTTAAGGAACCGTTAGATTAAGACTTAGCCTCTTACTAATGGTGTGATTTTGAGCAGATTTCTGAATATGAATTAGACTTAGTTTCCTCCTATTTGTAATAGACAAACAATCCTACTTGATAGGGTTGTCGAGAGGGCTACTTGAAGGAAACCAGGTACAATGCTTAGCCTAGCCTAGTCTCAATCAATGAATGCTGAGTCAGTTGTTGGAAGGGTATAAATCACTGAGTTTGGTATGCAGGCTTGCAAATATTAAAAAAAAAAAAAAGCTCACTAAATGTTAGAATAATAAGCAGAGTTTATATTTCATAGGCTGTCTCAGTCTGTTTTGTGTTGCTATAACAAAATACCACAAGCTGGGTAATTTATAAAGAACATGAATTTATTTCTCAAGTAATGGAGGCTGGGAAGCTTAAGATCAGGGTCAGTTGTCTGAGAGTTGCATTCTCAGGAGGGGAGGAATACTGTGTTTCACATGGTGGAAGGGCAGGGGGCCAAAGGCTGGTTGAACCCTGTTTTATAAGAATCTAAATCCTATTCATTAGAGAGGGTCCCTCAAGAACTAATCACCTCTGAAAGTCTGAGAGAACCCCCCCCTTTTTTTAAATTTTGGTACCTGGGATTAAAACCAGGGATGTTCTACCTGAGTTACACCCCCAGCTCCTTTTATGTTTTATTTTGAGACAGGGTCTCACTAAGTTACCACAAGCTGGCCTCAAACCTGCGATCCTCCTGTCTCAGCCTCCCACGTACTGGGATTATAGGCACATGCTACTGCATCCAGCCCCACCTCGTAATACTATCATACTGGAGCCAGGTGTGGGGGCTCAGGCTTGTAATCCATATACTTGGGAGGCTGAGACAAGAGGATTACAGGTTCAAGGCCAGCCTCAGCAACTTAGGGAGACCCTCACCCAACTTAGTAAGACCTGTCTCAAAAAAATAAAAACTAAAAACCTATCATATTAGCCGGGCGTGGTGGCGCATGCTTGTAATCCCAGCATTTGGGAGGCTGAGACCGGAGGATCCAGGTTCGCGGCCAGCCTCAGCTACCTAGTGAGGCACTCCGCAACTTAGTGAGACCCTGTTTCAAAATAAAGAATAAAAAATAGGGCTGGGGGTGTAGCTCGGAGGTAGAACGCCCCTGAGTTCAATCCCTAGTACCGCAAAAAAAAAAAAAAAAAAAAAAAAAAACCTATCATATTGTCCATCAAATTTCAATAATTTTGGAGATGCATTCACTCTATAGCATACTCCTTCAAAAAGGCGTGTTCTAATCAGTGATGGTGCCATTTAAAATTATTTTAATTGTTAGCCGCAGAGAGAATGAAAGTGAGTAACAAATATATTTTATTAGAGTAAAAATATTTCTTTAATGTGAGACAAATTGTAAATGTCTTGCAGAAAAATCTCTGTGCTTGGTAAGGTTAATATTTTCATTTATATTCACTCTGGCCAATAGTGGAGTTAATACTATTTGAAATTCAGAGTTCTTTTGAATCCTGATTATTCAAGTAAAAATCAAGAACAATTTATTGAAAAGTACTAAATGTAAGATTAGAAACTTAAAGTATTGCAGACCACAGCTTGGGGTTATTCTGTGGTTTACAACCCACAAGGAATATCATTCTAGACACTTCATGAAGGTGTATGCATGCCAGTTACCTCAGTTCTTAGGTGCCATAGTCATGAGGACAGTGTGATAAATAAGGGGAAAAGAGCCCTTGAAATAAACTCCACTCATTTGAGGTCTGTGGTAATTCAGAAAGGAGATAGGTTGACATGTGCCTTTGGTCCTTTGAGAAGATCAATATGACATAAGGCTGTAGGAGCAATTAAGTTATTACACAG
>PVLC010022327.1:0-26885 GCA_004027655.1 Graphiurus murinus | reverse complement strand
GGAGGTAGAATGCCCCTGAGTTCAATCCCCAGTACCGCAAAAAAAAAAAAAGAATAAATAGGGGTGAGGTTATAGCTTGGAGGTAGAAATGCCCCTGGTTTCAATCCCCAGCACCACACACACACACACACACACACTCAAAATAAAGAATAAATAGGGGTGAGGTTATATCTTGGAGGTAGAAATGCCCCTGGTTTCAATCCCCAGCAACACACACACACACACACACACACACACACACACACACACACACACCCATACACCCATAAACATTTATTATGCATGTGGTTTCATAGGGTCAAATCCAGAAGTGTGACACACAGTTGGGTAGATCTGGCTTTCGTTCTCTAATGAAGTTATAGTCCACCTGTTGGCCCCAGCTTTGGTCAACTAAAGGCTCAGCTAGACCTGAAGGATCCTCTTCCAAGTTATGTGGTTGTTGGCAAGCCTCAGTTTTTCACCATGGGGACCGCTCCATAGAGTTTTTGGCATGGCAGCTGCCTTCCCTCAAAGTAATTGATCCAAAAAGGAGAGCAGTTGATCAATATGGAAATCCTTTATAATTTAATCACACAGGTATCATACCATCACTTCTGTCATATTGTTAAGGGGCAGACCAACTCTGCTCCAGGGAGGGAGACTACACAAGGAAGTAAATCCCAGCAGGCAGGGATTGTTGTGGCTACCTTGGAGGCTGGCTGTCATACCTGCCCCAAAGTCCAGAAAGATGAGCACAGGATACTTGGTAGTTAGCTTCTTCAGTCTGTCCCTTCTGTTCCTACACTCTCATCTCCCTAATCCAGAAGACAGCTGATTTCTCTCTGCTCCAGGAGTCGGCAGTCTTCTCTCTCCAGCTTCCTACTCTCTGGCTGTCTCAGTGTGCTTCACAGTCATGGGACGGCAGCCTCAGCCTCCAGGACAGAACCATCAGCGCTTGCCTCTGTCTTGCTCCTCCTGAAGAGTGCTTTCATTGAACGTTGTTGCTGAATGTGCTCCTGTTCCCCTAACCAAATTATTTCTCCACCACAGGATACAGCCATGAGCAAACTATGGTTCAAACAAGATGATAAGTTTTTCTTGCCGAAGGCTTGTCTCAACTTTGAGTTTTTCAGGTACGTAAGATGAATCTAGCTATAAAACTTATAAAAATCACCATTACATTTCTATTGTTTTCTGTTCTTCAACATCTATGCCTAAAAATAAAAAGAATTAGAGTTATTTCACCTAAATAAGGGAAAGTTGTTGTTGCTGCTGCTGCTATTATGAAGTACTATGAGGCCAGGCATGGTGGCACACACCTGTAATCTCAGTACTTGGGAGGTCGAGACAGGAGGATCACAGTTTCAGGACAGCCTTAGCTGCTAGTGGGGCTCTCAGCATCTATTGAGACCCTGTTTCTAAACCAAAAATAAGAAGGGGTTGGGGGTGTAGCTTGAAGGTAGAATATCCTTGGGTTCAATCCCCAGTACCAAAAACAATACTGTAAGAACCAAGATGATTGTTCTTACTTTTCATTAATGAGTATTCCCCTTAACTGAAATGATTTGTTAGCTACTGTCAGGGGGACCTTGTAGCTTTCAGGATTTGGGAATCTGGAGAGGCTATGACTTACCCAAAAGGTTTACTGAAGAAAGAATACATAATTTGGGTTGTCTTTATTTTTTTTTTTTTATTTATTTATTTATTTTTTGCGGTACTGGGAATTGAACTCAGGGGCATTCTACCTCCGAGCTACACCCCCAGCCCTATTTTTATTCTTTATTTTGAAACAGGGTCTCACTAAGTTACGAGTGCCTCACTAGGTAGCTGAGGCTGGCCGCGAACCCGGATCCTCCGGTCTCAGCCTCCCGAATGCTGGGATTACAAGCTTGCGCCACCACGCCCGGCTTGGGTTGTCTTTATAGTTTTGGTTTTCCATTCCTAGAACTGACACAGAAGAAGAGGTATAGTTATAAAATATTTTTAGCCCTTCCCCGTTCTTTAATCGTCTGGAGCTTTCTGAACTCCTAGGTTGGGTACTTTTAAATTATTTAATTAAAAGGAAAAATATATTTATTAAAATTTATTAGTAATACTACTATTGTGATGATTTCTAATACTACTATTGTAATGATTCTTAACACTTCTTCAGTTCATCTGTTTTACTTATTATGTAATTAAGTCTATTACCCAATTCAAATTTTACTTTATGAACTTATAATTTATAACTATATTTCTAAAATTCAGTGGTGTGTGTTTGTGAAATAAATCTATCATCATGTAATAACATTAAATATGATGATCAACTTTTTCATTTATTGACTTGACAGGAAATTAAAGTGAGGTGTGTTTTAAATATTTTTGAAAAAGAGAAAGCTGGGTGTGGTGGTACATACTTATAATCCCAGTACTTAGGAGGCTGAAATAGGAAGATCACAGGTTTGAGGACAGCCTCAGCAAGTAGAGAGACTCTTTTCAACCTAGCCAGACCCTGTTTCAAAATAAAAATAAAATAGGGCTAGAGATATAGCTCAGAAGTAGAATGAATGTTTCTGGGTTCAATCCCCAGTGCCATCAAAAAAAAAAAAAAGAGAAAGAGAGAGAATTAAAAAATAGGGCTGGGAATATAGTTCAAGGGTAGAATGCCCCTGGGTTCAATCCCCAGTACCATAAAGGAAAAAAAAAAAAATGGAAGTATCTTAAGTAGAAATTTAATATTCCATCAACACCACCAACAAATATGTTGAGATTGTAGGGATATCCATATATACATATTGTGTTTTTAGCATTGGATGCACATATTTTCTAGAACTGTGCTGAGATTTTTTAATTGTTTACACCAAACCTGGGCTGTTAGATTATGGCTAAGAACATTATAAAACTGCTTGTTTGGGGGTTTTTGTTGTTATTGTTGTTCATTTGTTTGTTTTGTTTTTTGGCACCAGGGAGTGAACCCATAGGTATTCTACTTCTGATCTACACCCACAACCCTTTTTTACAACCCTCTGTTATTTTGAAACAGGGTCTTAGTTGCTGAGGCTAGCCTCAAACCTGTGATCCTCTTGTCTCAGCCTCCCAAGTACTGGGATTACAGGCCTGTGCCACCACACCCAGCTGAGAGTAACATTTTTAATATTCTAAGCAACTTATCACTACTACTCTACTTGGCTGCCATGGTTATGAATATCTTTTGAGAGACTATTTGACATTTTTGTGTTCTCTAAACTGTTCAGCCATGGTTTCTAGAATTGAAAATGTCTGCTTTGTACAAATCTCCTTCTCTTGGTCTGGTCTTGCTAGAGGAAACCACTGTTGGGTTTCTTGTAAATTTTAATAGAAAAATTTTCTGTGTGTTTATCTGTATCCTTTTCATCTTTTCAGAAATAAGATTATGTGGGCTTATAGTTTTGTTTTATGTGATTCTGGGGATTGAACTCAAAGGCATTCTATGACTCCCAGCTATACTCCCAGCCCTTTTATTTTTTGTTTTGGAAACAGGGTCCTGCTAGGTTGCTGAGGCTGTCCTTGAACCTGCTGTCTTCCTGTCTCAGCCTCCCAACGGCTGGAATTACAGGCATGCACCACCACGCTTAGTCCTCTTCTTAGAGGGTTCAACCCCGTGGTCCATATTTAGCCATATAGTATTTGATAACAAAAGTGTATTTTTTAAATTAGCAAATGAGCCGGGCGTGGTGGCGCACGCTTGTAATCCCAGCATTCGGGAGGCTGAGACCAGAGGATCCGGGTTCGCGGCCAGCCTCAGCTACCTAGTGAGGCACTCCGCAACTTAGTTTCAAAATAAAGAATAAAAAATAGGGCTGGGGGTGTAGCTCGGAGGTAGAACGCCACTGAGTTCAATCCCCAGTACCACAAAAAAAAAAAAAAAAAAATCAGCAAATGAACCAAAATGTATGTAGTGCAGTTCAAGCATGCTGTCCTTTGAAAGTTCATTTAGGGACCTCTCTAGTGCAGTAGCACAGCTCTTGTAGATAAGCACTTTAGGACACTTGTTGGAATTATATTCTGAACTTCAGTCATATGGCTTTGAGCTCCTAGCCTTGGCTTTTCTGGCTTTGAACTCCACCTAAAAAAGGTACACAGTTGCCCCTGCCTCTGTCATAGCCTCTCTTTTGTTCTGATGATTTTTTTTTTTTTTTCTGAATCTCGTCTTAAGTTTCTAAGTTGCTATTTGCCTGACAAAAGGGAATCTCATCATGTATAATGCTTTAAAAGAATTAAATGGTAGAGCATTCATTTAGATTTTCCAGTTGGAGAATGTCTGGATAGCTGTAGAATATACTCTGTGATTTTAATTCTCTAAGAGGCTATGTATTTTGCCTGTTTTTACCTTGTTACCAGCTTTGATAAAATTGTTGACTTTACTATCAGTTCATCATATTATATTTATTTATATTTACTGTGCTACAAATAAAGTGAAACTTTTAATTTGCTGCCAAACAGGCCAGGTAGGCACCCGCCTCAGGTCTGTAGCACAGGCTGTCCTTCAGCCTGGGACATTCTCCACTCCACCTCCAATATCCCCACGGCTTACTCCTGTGCCTCCTGCAGGCCAAGGCCCAGATGTCACATTATCAGTGGCCTAATTAGCCATCTTATGTAAACTAGTCTTCCTTTCCTGATGCTGCCAGCCCATCATTCCCTATGATTCCCCTTACTCAGTTTAAATTTTATCCATAGCACTATCATGACCCAATATATTGGATTTGAATGGCACTGTAATGAGTGTATAATACAAATTCGTTGAATGAATGAACCTTTTACTTGCTTCTCATAAAAAGTTAGCAGTGCCACATAGTCAGATGAGTAGGTCATTTGACTTGCTTTTGAATCCCAGCTCTGCTTGCTGTCAGCCCAGGTAACCCGAGGAAAATTATGTTTCTTATCTGTGAAATGAAGATTAGTTGTTCTCTAGTTAGCACTTTCACTCTCTAGTTATTTCTTCTCTTTAAATTCTTTCTCACTTAAATAGTTTCCTATTTTAGTGGTTTTTTCTAAGTCTGGCTGCTGTTATATGATAGAACTCATCAGTTATTTTACTGACAGTCCTCTCTCTTTATTGGTTTGGGGGAAACCCAGGGGTAACGTAATGTTTTCACAGTTTTCCTCAAATTTCTCTTTTAAGTTCATAAAATTACAGCACATAAATTTCTCCATTCCGCATTCCTGTCCACCAAGGGTGTGACTTGCTTAGAGAGAGGATGAGGACATACAAATGTGGTATCAACTCTGTCAGCCATGCCCCTCCTGTTAGCTAAGGACAAGCATGGGTCTTGTCCCTCTCCCACTTTTACCTGCTTCGCATTTCACTTGTCAGTTTTACCACACACCTAGGGTAAGCAGTTCTTTCTCCTTCTTTACTGCCACCCAGATACACACATGGCATATTTCAGGCTTCTTTATCAGACTTCATATTTTTCTCACCATAAGAAGAAACAGACTCTAAGAATTCAATCCTCAGGAAATTATGTTAACCGATACTCAATTTCTCGATCCGTCTCAAAAGGTCCAGCACATTGGGAAGTAATAAATCAGCTATTTTACTGTCGACGTTTTCTTCCAGCCCATTTGCTTATGTGGACCCCTTGCACTGTAACATGGCCTATTTGTACCTTGAGCTCCTCAAAGACTCACTCAACGAGTATGCATATGCAGCAGAGCTAGCAGGCTTGAGCTATGACCTCCAAAATACCATCTATGGGATGTATGTAAGTACCCACGTCGCAGAGCCTTCCACTCATCAACATTTTTTATATTGATTTGATGGAAGCATTTTTGATTGAGGGTATGAGTTTAATTTCTTTTTAAGCAATCTTTATGGCTAATCATATTTTCTCATCATTTAATTTTTAAGTTAAGCTCTTATTTTAAGTATTCAGCTATATACCATTCATATTATACAGATTTTCCTTGATTTCTTCTTTTTTTTTTTTTTTAACATCTTTCATCAGACTGTCATTTTTCTCCTCAAACAAATTGGATCTCAATTTAGGTTTAGATTTCACCCGTTCTGTGTCTGGAGTCTTAGTCTTCAGCAAAAGAGAATAAAGCCTTCTCTTTGTAGAACATAAGGTTGGCCTGTACAAGTTCCCTAGAAATCAGATCATGAGGCTGCATATCCATACTCTTCAGTCATGTTTCTTCATTATCATGCCACTGCTTGAGGTATCAAAGCATTTCTTTTGTTTTTCTTTTTGTTAGTCGCTACATTTATGCTGATCCTCTCCATTGCAACATGACATACCTGTTTATCAGGTTATTGAAGGATGATTTAAAAGAGTATACATATGCAGCACGCCTCTCAGGTTTGAGCTATGGCATTGCATCAGGAATGAATGCAATACTTGTAAGTAAAATGAAAAACAAAGAAAAGGCACCACATTGCTTAAGCATTATGTTGAGCTTGGGAAAACTATTAACTTCTGCATTTTTAAACAAGAAGGTTGATGGTTTTTTCCTTGCACCTTTTTAATGATTGAAGATCTCAAATTAGTATTAGTTCCACTAATAACTGATTTAGTAAAGCTTAGTGCATCTTGTGAACATGTATGTGTGCTATGTTTATTTGCATGTTCTTTTGCTTGAGGTATTTAACATACTAATCCTGGAAGCATGTTTTTCTTTCCATGTATTTGAGTATGTTGTCATATATAAGTAGAAGATATCTATAGTTACTCTTGTGGTGCTTAAATTTTACTTAAGCTTCCCTTAGTTCTGTAGACAGTAGTTGAAAGTTCCTGTGTTCAAATATACCAGACAATTTCATTTTGTTGCATGCATCATTAACTATTTTACATATGTTTTTAAATACATCCCAAGAAAAAAACAGATTTTCAAAAGTGTTTCTGATATGTGTCTGACCTTGATTATATATCAGTTCCAAATTAACATGTCTTCTGTGGCACACATTCATTTTTACTTTTCTTAAAAATACATGTTTTAGTAAAAACCAAAAATGAGAGCATTTCTGAGTTTCTTTTTTTAAAAAGTCTTGTACAAAAGGTTTTAGTGTTTATAAATGTTATTTATTTTGCAGTGGCTTTTTTTTTTTTTTTTCACATAAATAGATATTCTGGTAGCTTTGGTTTGATGTATAAGAATGCATATAATCTAAGCCAGGCATGGTGGTATATGCCCACAATCCCAGTATTTGGGATTAGCTGAGGGTCTCCCTAAGAGATCGATCTCGAATTTGGAATTCTCCTGTCTCAGCCTACCAACTACTGGGATTACAGGTATGCATTACCATGCCCACCTGTTTTCTGGGGGTTTTTTTTGTTTTTTTTTTTTTTTTGCTGTTAACTTTTATCAGTGTATTTCCATTAAAACAAATAACTTTTATTTTAAAAATTGGGGTTTCTGCTAGTTGTCACTCTGGTTCCTATGGTACATAGCATGCTTACCATGACCAATGACCTTCCCTTATCCTGAGGTTCTTGGCTGTCATGCTTCTGAGAGTAGAGACTTCCCTAAGTATTCTAGTGCAGTGAGTCCTGTATTGCTGTGGGTGCCAATAGGTAGAAATATAATAATACCAATTCCTCAGTTTTCAAAGTGTTAAGTTTTCAGAAACTATAAGTCGTTGTATGCAAAATCCCTATGATACCTATAGTGTATCCTCCCACCACGTTTGTTTTGCCATTGGCTTTCAGGACATCAGCAGAACTCATCAAATAAGCAAATGGTTAGAATTGTAGGTCCTTATTGGGAAACATTGAAAGACAAAATAGCACAATGCCCTGTAATACAAAATTTGGGCTACCTGATTCTCCAAATCTTTCTTAAAGATTTATACAGTTTGGGACATATCCAATAGTTAGTTAGCTGGATAATAGTTCCCAGTATTTTTTACCTTCTCACTATATCTATAGAAACCTTAAGCCTACTGTTAATTAGAAATTATTTTTTAAGACTTAGGAGCTAGGGATATAATTCAGTGGTAGAGTTTGTGCTTAGAATGCACAAGGCCCTGTGCTTGATTCCCAGCCCCAAAAAGACAGGGGAAAAAAAAAAAGACAAAAGTACATTTTGTAACTAAGTTTGATATAGTGAAAACATGAGTTTTAGTATTAAACATGAATGTAAGCCAGGTGTGGTCGTGCACGCTTGTAATCCCAACATTTGGGAGACTGAGACCAGAGGATCCAGGTTCTCAGCCAGCCTCAGCTACCTAGTGAGGCACTCCGCAACTTAATGAGACCTTGTTTCAAAATAAAGAATAAAAAATAGGGCTGGGGGTATAGCTGGGAGGTAGAATGCCCCTGAATTCAATCCCCAGTACCACACACACACAAAAAAAAATCAAAGAAACCATGAATGTAATGTGTGTTGCCGTAGTTTGGCATTGGGTAAATTTATCTATTGTAGACTTTGTTTAGAAAAGTGAAATTATGTTTTTTGTTATTAAAGTGGGTTAATCTTATTTTCCTCAGTATTAAACTATTTATTGGAAGGTAAATTCATGGAACTTCTTGTTTAATTTTTATTTTAATATACCTGACTTTGAAGTTTTCTAAATATTTAAAAATCAAGTTAAGATGTTTATTTGGAAGTTATTAGATAATTTTTGCTTTTAATACCTTTTAATACCTCTTTCTGTAGCTTTCAGTGAAGGGTTACAATGACAAGCAGCCAATTTTGCTAAAGAAGATTACTGAGAAAATGGCTACCTTTGAGATTGATAAAAAAAGATTTGAAATTATCAAAGAGGCGGTAAGTTTTCTAACTTGTTTTTGTAATATTGCCATATTATGATTTTTTTTTATAAAAGGTGAGAGGAGCAAAGGAAGCATTTTATAAAACATCCTGTTGCATTCATCTCACCTTACCTTTGCTAAATATGTTTTCTGCTCCCAAAAAAGCCTAGCAGACTGGTGGACACCTGGCCCCTTCTCTGTAGGTTTCAAGAACCAGTACTGACTTTCAAATAGGCAGCTAGTGGCAGTCAGGGACTTTTTGTAGGTTTCATCCCTATCTTTATTTCAGATGAGCACATGTTTGAACAGACTGAGATCTGCTCTACCACAAGAGCTTTGTCACATTAGGACATACTATCTAGGTTTGATGTATCTTCTGCTTAAATTCACCACATGTGTTGATGTGGTGGCACATGCCTGTAATCCCAGTACTTGGGAGACTGAGACAAAAGAATCACAAGGACAAGGACAGCCTCAGCAACCTAGAAAGACTCTCAGCAGCCTAGCAAGATCCTGTTTCAAAACAGGGCTAGGGATGTAGCTCAGAAGTAAAATGCCCTTGGGTTCAATCCCCAGTACCTCAACCCCTTTGCCAGGGAAATTACATATTTAACCAAGTAATGGAAACGTGGGATAGCTAGCTTCTTTCATAGTTAAAATATAACCCTTTTTGTACACCATCAATAAACTACCATCAATTTCCAATTGAAGATCCATGGATATATACCTATCCATGTTACTTTCCTATCAAAACTTTTGGAGTGGTCCTATATATAGTATCTAAGGATACCAAAAGACGAGGCCCTGAAAACTAGCAATAACATTTTGAGGATGAGAGTTGTACCATAGTGAAGGCATTTAGAGTCCATGTCAGATGGACAATGAAAATGTGTGCCCTGTCATTAAGGATCAGAGCGGAATAGGCCTCATTCTTAAATATAGAGCTTCAGGAAGACAAGTTAGTATTCCTACATCCCAGTAATGCATAATTTATACAAAATGAAGTTTGATTATAGCTGATTTTTTGAAATTATTTTTAAAAGATTTACAAAATAAGTGCACCTTTGTCTCCCTTTACTAGTATATGCGGTCTCTTAACAATTTCCGGGCTGAACAGCCTCACCAGCATGCCATGTACTACCTCCGCTTGCTGATGACTGAAGTCGCTTGGACAAAAGATGAGCTAAAAGAAGCCCTGGATGGTGAGACTCTCTACTTACAGCCTAATGCTGATACATACATATATCTATCTTTCGGTTTATCCCATTATCAAGTTTTATACTTTTGAATAACTTTCAGTTCTGTTAAAGCCACTTAAAGTTCTGGAAATATTTTTAATAAAAGCTTTGATAGCCTTTGAAGTGGCTTTTATATTCAGGCAGTTTAGCCACATTTGCTATTTTCAACCCAGACCTAAACAGCTAATTATTACTATTCATAAGGTTTCTGCAGATGACCAAGCACTTACCTTGTTAATATTGAACTATTCAGAAATGGAAAAAATGGGCCAGGCTTGAAAATCTTATAGCACAGAAGAAGTGCTCTCAGTCATTTTCTTTTTCTGTCTTTTCTTCTCCCCCACCCCCCATGCCCTGGCATCTTTAGATCTGTTCTGTTCAGTTAAAAAAACCTGGATTTTTGGAAAAAGTGGTCCGTTGTTTTTTCCTAAAATCTTAAATCTAGTTCTTATGAATTTTGCTTGAAAGTCTTAAACTGTTTGAGGGCAGTGATTATGCCTTCATTTTATCCCTACTTGTGCCTTCAGTATGTATCTTTTGAATGCCCATTGCATGGAATGAAATTCTTTCAGAGTTGCTGTATTGGAAAGAATGTAGACTTATGCTATCACCCTTTATTATTGTCTTATGTTTCACTTCCAATCACGACTTTACCAGATAATCTTTCCTACATGCTCAGCAAGAAGAATTCAAATGCAATTTTAAAAAAGAATTGAATTTTTGATGATAGGTTATTATATAACAAAGTTTTTTATGTCTTTAGTGATAAATCAAGAGAAAGTATTGGAACTCATTTTATTGGTTGTCTCAGGCTTTGAATAAGAAGCTAGATTATAAAATTAACTAGCATAAGTACATCTTTTCTCTGGACAGTTAATATTTGTGAAATGGTTATGAGTCATGTGCAATTAAGAGCAAGAATTTTTACTTCAAAAATACCACATAATTGATTTTAAATATATTTTTAAGAAATTTCACCCCCTTTCAACATAATCAAAAATCATAAGTTGTTAGAATCTGGGTCAGATAGCATGTGAATTTTAAGCAGAATAAGCTCTGAACTATCTTCAAATGCATAAGAAACCTTTCTAAAATGTCTTTTATAGAAAGTCAAGCCAAGTATGGTGGGACATACCTATAATCCCAGTACTTGGGAGGCTGAGAGAAGAGGATCACAAATTCGAAACCAACCTCAGCAACTTAGTGAGACTCTCAGTGACCTAGTGAGACCCCGTTTCAAAATAAAATAGGGCTGGGAATGTAGCTCAGAGGTAGAATGCCCCTGGGTTCAATCTCTAGTACCAAAACAATAAAAATTAAAAATAAATAAATAGAAAGTCAATACCTTCTTGGTCCTCTAATAAATGAGCACTCTTTTGTGTGTGGGGGGGGGGGTACTGGGGGTGGAACCTGGGGGCATTCTACCTCCGAGCTACAGCCCCAGCCCTATTTTGAAACAGGGTCTCACTAAGTTGTAGAGGGCCTCACTAAGTAGTTGAGGCTGTCTGCCAACCTGGATTCTCCAGTCTTAGCCTACCAAATGCTGGAATTACAAGCATGTGCCACCTTACCTGGCTATGAGCACTCTTTTGATATGTATACCACTACAGTAATCCAGAATGCCATCGTGGCTTAGTTTGGAGACACCTTAATGTGAGAGGCCATCCCCCACACCCTGACTCTAAGTCATTTAGCAATCCAAGTGCCGGGATAGCAAGAACCTCAGAATTCATTGTGATCCAATGTTATTTACTGACTGCCTGCTATGCACCTGGCCCTGCACTTCAGGTGATTAAAAATAAAAAGCAATTAATTAGATGGGGTTTCTTGGATTAAGAAGCTTCAGTTTAGTGATGAAGCATGAATAGAAACAGATTATTTCCTTGGAGATGAGGGAGGTATGTGTTATGACAGAGATCTGTAGAGAGTTCTGAGGGAGTCTGGTAAAGGGGCTCCTAAGACAATACAGTGGAATGGAATAAGTATCCACTTTGGAATTAGACAGACCTGAAAATACCTGACTCAAAATTAAGTACTAATTTCCTTCCCATGCCTCTCCTCAGATTTTAGCCACTAATTTTAGCATTCATTGGTAGGTCTTACCTGTAGCAATTATTATTACCATGGTATCCTAGTGGAGAAGGAACAATTCTTATATAATATTTAAATCAATACATGTAAAAGAAATGGGACAAAAAGAAAAATTACTATTAGGATACCACAGAAATAATTACAATAGGCATTGTCCACCAACAGATGCTAAAAGATTATTAAAATTTTAAGTAAACACAAGATATATGTATCATTTCAGAGTGGTTTTTTTTAATTATTAATTATAGTGGAAAAATAGTCTTTGATGAGCAGGTGGACCTTTCCAAGTTGCTTGTAGAGCGTACACGAGTTACTTCACTAAAATCAAAAGAATTAAATAGTACATTTGTAGTGAGGATATCTGGCAGACACATGTAAACTAAGTGATCATAGTTACCCAGTATTACAACATATCAACTTCACACACCCCTGATATGATGCACTAAGAATGGCACATTACCTCTAAGTGTAGCCTTCCTAGTAATACATAAGTTCAGTTTAATTCTGAGAAAATGCTAGACAAATCCAGATGAGTATATTCTATAAAAATAACTGCTCTTCAAAAGTCTTAAGACCATAAAAGACAAGAAAGACTAATAAACTGTCACTGATTAGAGGACAATTTGATATAGTACAGCTAAAAGCAATATGGGATGGAAGATTAAATCCTGAAACAGAAAAAGGATATTGGGGAAAGCTGGATGAAGGTTATATTATAAAGGAACTCTTTAGTATTTTTGTAGCCTTTATTTTTTTGTAGTATTATTGTAGTCTTCTGTATTATTTCAAATACAGAGTGTTTGTTATTTAAACTTGTATGTAGGACTCACTGTTTCTTACTCCTTTACAGATGTCACCCTTCCTCGCCTTAAGGCCTTCATACCTCAGCTCCTGTCACGACTGCACATTGAAGCCCTTCTCCATGGAAACATAACAAAGCAGGTAAATGGCTGAGGTTGTAGCAGTCTTTCATGGATCACTGTAAGAGATTATTTTTCCTCTAGTGTCCCTCAAGACTGTTAACCAGCACAGTGATAAGTACAGAGTTCACTCAACCTTCTCTCCTTTTGGGAGGAATGTAGGAAAGGGCAAAGCACAGGTAGAATTATGATGGTTAACTGAGGACCTCTTTTCTTAGCTGCCTCATCTGTGGCCTTCCTTGTGCAGTCATAGGAGAAAATGGGAATAATTATCTCTACTCTGTATAGGGTTACATAATGTGGAATCAGCCGGCCTGCATTCAAGTCCTACCTGGTACTAGATATGTATGTAATGTTAAGAAAATATCTGAACTCTGCTTCATTTCCTCATCTGTAAGATTATGGTCACATCTGATGGGCTTTAAGGATTGTATAGTACTTACCAAGTGCTTAGCACATGAAAAGCACTACAACGTCTTCATGGCAGTCTGTCTCAAGGACCCCTTACTCTCCACCACTCTATACTGCCTCTCAAATAATATGCCCAAGGTCAGATGCTAATAAGTGGCAGAAGTACGATTCTTGCCGGAGTTAGTTTCACTCTCAGTAAAGCCTATGTCACCTTTGTTTTTGCTATGCTCTGACCCCAGTTGTCCCAGCGATGGTCATTCACTGAGGACTGGCTTTCCATCGCCAGTTCCTCTCCAGCTTTGGCAGTACCTGTTCCCCAGCATTGGTGTCAGTGTTGATGATTGTCTGGGTCACTGTTCCTCTTCGCTACTGCCATATTTACTGAAAAATTTCATTTTTATCCATCTGAATAGGATTAAATGAATTTAAGATTTAAAAATCCATTTTTTTATGATAAGCTACTTTATTTTACAAGCATGTTGTTTTCGTATGTAATGGACTATCCAATATACTCTTCATTTTCACAGACAAGGTTGGTTTGTCTATTTTTTATAATGTACTGTGACATATCTTTTTCCCCAGGCTGCATTAGGAATCATGCAAATGGTTGAAGACACCCTTATTGAACATGCTCATACCAAACCTCTCCTTCCAAGTCAGCTGGTTCGATATAGAGAAGTTCAGCTTCCTGACAGTAAGTTAAAATATAACTTGGAATGGGCTACTTTGACATAATAATGTGGGTGATGACAGGTGGGTTGAATTCATTTGGATGATAATGTATAGTTTTATGGCAGAGATCCATTGAGATCCTTTACTATTTATAGAGGTATGATTAGAGACAGATAATTCTTCAGAAATTCTCTGGAGGAGAGTCAAAAGGTGAAATTGGAGATGGGCAATAATTTTGAAGAGAATGATACTGGAAGTGACTGGTGCTTGAGTATAAAATATCACAAAACTAAAGAAGTACAAGATAAAATTTATTTATAAAAAATGAAGCTGAGCATGGTAGCACACACTTGTAATCCCAGTACTTGGGAGGCTGAGACAGGATTGCAGGTTTCATAGCCAGCTTTAGCTACTTAGTGAGGCCCTTTGCAACTTAGTGACACCCCGTTTCAAAATAAAGAATAAAAAATAGGTCTGGTATATGATTAAAGGTTGCATCTAAACGGCTCCATGTAATTTAGGACTTTTTTTTTTTTTTCTCCTTGTACCCTGTACATTCCACATTCTCCTAAGAGTGTTTTCTGTCTAAACATTGGTCTTACTAGGCTGGAAGCTTCTCAAGGGCCAGGCTCAGGAGCAGTATTTTCTTACTTCTGTATCCCCTAGTGTCCAGCACTGTGGCCGACACATGCTTGACATTTTAATAAATATCAATTAAACTTAAATTCTGGAAAAAAAAAAAATAGGTCTGGGATGTAACTCATAGGTAGAATGCCCTGGGGATGCTCCTGGGTTCAATCCCCAGGACCACAAAAGAAAAAAGAAAACCAGAATCATGAGGTATGTGTGTGCATGCATGCATGCATGTGTAGTTTTTGTGCTTCTGGGGATTGAACCCTCTGGTATTCTACCTCTGAGCTATACCCCCAGAGCTCTGTTTTATTTTTTTTACTTTGAAACAGGGTCTTACTAAATTGCTGGGACTGTCCTCGAACCTGTGATCCTCCTGTCTTAGCCTCCCAAGTACTAGGATTACAGGTATAAGGGATTAACATCAAAATTTGACTTAATTTATGTATTGGGGTTTGCAATATTGGGTTACTTTTATATTAAAGTGGTTCATTTTGATTAAAAAAACTCATCAAACATTATTTCAATATTGTTTAAAGAATATTAGATAAAGAATGATAGCATTGATGTTTTTTGGCCACATTTGATTGTGTGCTACCTCTACCCCCACCCCGGCTATTTCATCCTCCTGAAATGATGTTCCATTTTTCTTCTTCTTTCTCATGGACCTGTGTCTGTATCCTACTCATCCTCAGGCCTATCGTATAAGCCACCCGTGCATACACCAGCCCTTTTTAGTTGTTGTTTTGAAACAGGGTCTCAGTAATTTGCTGAGAGTCTCACTAAATTGCTGAGGCTGGCTTTGAACCAGTGATCCTCCTCTCTGAACCTTCCAAGTACTAGGATTACAGGCATGTGTCACCACACCCTGTTTTTTTTTTTTGGAAACAAGGTCTCATTAAGTTGCTGAGTGCTGGCCTTGAACCTGTGATCATCCTGTCTCAGTCTTCTAAGTACTGGATTACTGGTGTTTCAGTCAGTATTCTCACTGATGTGACCCACAATATCTGATGACCACAACTTAGAGGAAGGAAATTTATTTGCTCACAGTTCTGGAGGTTTCAGAGATTTCAGTCCGTGTTAGGCCAGATCAGCATCTGCAGAGGTCAGGGTGTGGCTCTGGTAAGCAGAACCAAGGCAGGGGGCGGAGGGCCAAGGGACATGTATAATCCCTAAGGCCCCTCTCCCCCATGACCTGCGCCCCCCAGCCACACCCTACCTGCCTAGGTTACCACCCAGTAAGTCCATTAATCCATCAATAGATCTGTCCACTGAGGAGATTAGAACCCTCATGATCAGTTTTATCACCTCTGAACATTTTTGCCAATACTTGTGCTCTTCCAGGGGACCTTCTATATCCAAACCAGACGTGCACCACTGCGCCTGGCTTGTGTTAGTGCTTTTTACTGACAGAATGCCCAAGATAAGCAACTTATAAGGAAGAAAGGTGTATTTTGGCTCACAGTTTTGGAGGTTTTAGTCCATGGTTGGTTGAACTGTTGCTTTGGGACTTAACAGTGAGGCAGTCCATCATGGTAGGAGTATATGGTAGAGGGAGCCCTCATAACAGCTGGGAGGCAAAGAGAGGAAGAGAAGGGGCTGGAGTCTCATATCCCCTTCAAGGTCATGCCTCTAATGACCTAATTTCCTTCTGTTAGGCTCCACCTACTAAGTTTCCACCGCTACCCACAACTGTCACAGACTGGGGACCAAGCCTTCAACACATAGGCCTCAGGGGACATTCAAGATCAAAGGATAGCGTCCACTAAGTTTTTTGGTAAAACTCTCACCTAGAAGTAATCACTTCTGCTTTGGGGCTCCCTGCAATTTTTCTAAACCTCTATTTAAACTACTCAGCACTTCTACTCTTGAATTAGGATTGAAATGTGTCACCATCTTCTTTTTTTTTTTTTTTTTTCGGTACTGGGGATTGAACTCAGGGCCATTCTACCTCCGAGCTATACCCCCAGCCCTATTTTTTACTTTATTTTGAAACCGAGTCTCACTAAGTTGCGGAGTACCTCACTAGGTAGCTAAGGCTGGCCCTGAACCCGGATCCTCCGGTCTCAGCCTCCCGAATGCTGGGATTACAAGCGTGTGCCACCATGCCCGGCTTACCATCTTCTTATTAGACTCTACATTCCTTAAAGCTGGGGTCTGCTTGAGTATTTACTAAAACAATGCAAACATATTACTACCCGAGGATATCTATGTAGAATGCTTAGAGGTAGCTTGAGCACAGTGCAGCTGTTCTGCGTGTCAGTCATCACAAGGCTAGGAATGGTGTAACACACGTTTCTGCTAGTTTTTTCCTCAGTCACCACAAGCAAGGCGAAGAGGAAGAATCAGCATCTGCCTTTCCTTGGGTCCTAGTATTGAGGCCGGGGATGAAAAGCAGTAGCATTTGTCTCTAGGCAGTGTGGCCAGCTAGAAACAAAATTTCAAAGTGAAATTTATCTTTCATATATCTTTTCATTCCACTTCCCTCTTTCATCTCCTAGGAATCTATCCTTTTGCCTCTTAAGTGCCTTCTCGAATTGTCTCAGGCTCAAAAATAGCCCCATTTAAGCCAGCTTTGATGGTACAGGCCTGTGCCAGCTTTGATGGTACAGGCCTGTAATCCCATTTACTCAGGAGGCTGGCAAGTTCAAGGCTAGCCTGGGCAACTTAGCAAGACTCTGCTTCAAAATAAAATGAAAAAGAACTGGGGATGAGAGCCGGGCGTGGTGGCGCATGCTTGTAATCCCAGCATTCGGGAGGCTGAGACCGGAGGATCCGGGTTCGCGACCAGCCTCAGCTACCTAGTGAGGCACTCCGCAACTTAGTGAGACTCGGTTTCAAAATAAAGAATAAAAACTAGGGCTGGGGGTGTAGCTCGGAGGTAGAATGTCCCTGAGTTCAATCCCCAGTACCGCAAAAAACAAAAAAGAAAAAAAAAAAAAAAAGAACTGGGGATGTAGCTCAGTGGTAGAGTACTTGCCTAGCATGTGGAAAGCCCTGTGTTCAATCTTTAATACTGGAGGAAAAAAAAGAAAGCCCAGTTTATATCCCATTTTCAAAATACCAAGTGTTAGGAAATCATTCTGATTTAGCCAGCTGCCAACTGATGGGATATGAATGCCTTACTGGGGATTGAATCCAGGGGTGCTTTACCACTGAGCTATGTCCTCACTCAGTCTGTGTGTGTGTGTGTGTGTGTGTGTGTGTGTGTGTGTGTATAACTGGGAATTGAACAAGACACACACACACACACACACACCGCCACCTCCAACCCTTTTTTTTCATTGAAACAAGGTTTTGCTAAGTTGCTGAGGATGGCCTCAAACCTGTGATCCTCTTGACTTAGCCTCCCAAGTACTAGGATTACACACTGCACCACCACATCTGGCCCCAATCCTTTTTATTTTTATTTTTATTTTTTTTTATTTATTTATTTATTTATTTATTTATTTGCAGTACTAGGGATTGAACCCAGGGGCATTTTACCTCTGAGCTACACCCCCAGCCCTATTTTTTTTTTTTTTTTTTCGGTACTAGGGATTGAACTCAGGGCCATTCTACCTCCGAGCTATACCCCCAGCCCTATTTTTTATTCTTTATTTTGAAACCGAGTCTCACTAAGTTGCAGAGTGCCTCACTAGGTAGCTGAGGCTGGCCGCGAACCTGGATCCTCCGGTCTCAGCCTCCCGAATGCTGGGATTACAAGCGTCCGCCATCATGCCCGGCACTATTTTTTATTCTTTTTTTGAAACATGGTCTTACTACAGAGGGCCTCACTAAGTAGCTGAGGCTGGCTGCGACCCTGCGATCCTCCTGTCTCAGCCTCCTGAGCATGTGCCACCATGCCCAGCTTGCCCCAATTCTATATAAATTTTATTTTTGAGACAGAATCTCTCTAAGTTACTGAGGCTGTCTTCAAACTTGTAATGCTTGATCCTTCAGCTTCAGCCTCCTGAGTCAGTGCAATTATAGGCATGTATCACCATACCGGCATTTGCAGTTTAAAAAAGAAAAAATTTTATGCACTGTCAAGGAGGAAATATTTTGGGATATGTATGAAAAGGCTAGAAGTGGAAAGGGCCTGGACTTACATCCCATATTCTCCTCTCTTTTCTGATGAGAGAACTTAGTGCTGCTAATTTATAATCAGAAAGATATATATGACTGGGCAACCATAGCATTGACTTTATTAAATCTTAAATAAGTTTTTAAACCTGTTGTTCTCTTTTTGAAACTTCCTAGGAGGATGGTTTGTTTATCAGCAGAGAAATGAGGTTCATAATAACTGTGGCATCGAGATATACTACCAAACAGACATGCAGAGCACCTCGGAGAATATGTTTCTGGAACTCTTCTGTCAGATTATCTCTGAGCCTTGCTTCAATACCTTGCGCACTAAGGAGCAGCTGGGTAAGAAGGAAGTGGGGGAATAGCGGGCTACTACAGACCTTAGTGAACAGCTATTGTGCTCAGAAAACATTTTCCACATGTAGAGTCACCTGGAAGTGTGGATCAAGCATGTTCTATTCAGAGAGACTTGTGTTTACAGTGAACCAGCTTCTAAAAGATAAGCAATCAGGGGTGAGGATGTAGCTCAGTGGTAGTGCTTGCCTAGCATGTGTGAGATCATGGCTTTGACCCGCAGCACACATGTGTGCACACACACACTCAAAGCAGTCAATACCTTACAGACATCTAAGTAGTTCTTAATGAGATGACATTTATGTCAATTAGAGGACGTTTTAGGTAGAGAGGAGCGAATGCTAGGGACAGGTTTATGGGTAGCAAGGTGGGAAACAAGTCCTCCAGAAGAGCTTATATTCATCAACCTTTGAGTCCCCTGAGGGAGGTATTATCTCTTACTCATTGCTGTAGCCCAAACCTAAGGTACATAGAAGACACTCAGTGAGTGTTTGCAAAATTTAAGCACTGTTGAAAAGTCTTAGAGAACCAGGCATGATGCAGTGCCAGTACTTGGAAGGTTGAGACAGAAGGATTGCAAGTTCAAGGATAGCCTCAGCAACATAGTAAGACTCTCAGCAACTTAACCAGACTCTGTTTGAAAAAATGAAAAAAGGCTGGAGGTGTATCTTGGTGGTAGAATGTCCCCGGGTTCAGTCTCCAGTACTACACACACATACACATACACACAGTCTTGGAGATCTTGACAGATCTGATCAATGAGGAAAAAAGTTCAAAGAAACCCTTATTGGCAGAGGAAAACCAATGAAAAAGATCTTGGTGAGTCTAAATACCTACCTTTATTTTTTTAGTTTTTGCTGGTACTGAGGATTGAACCCAGAGGCATTCTATTCCCAAGCTGCACATCCAGCCCTTTTTATTTTTTCATTTTGAAACAGATTCTCACTAGGTTACTGTGGGCTGGCCTCAAACCTATGATCTTCCTGTCTCTGCCTCCCAACTATAGGAGTCTGCCACTAAGCCTAGCTCCCCCAGCCATTTTGTTATTTTTTATTTTGAGACATTCTTGCTAAGTTGCCACAGCCAACTTTGAGCTTGCAATTCTCCTACTTTGGCCTGCCAAGTCACTGGGATAACAGGCATGCACCACCACGCCCAGCCCTACCATTTTTTTTTAAATAACCACCATACTAGATACTAGACAAATAGATAAATTATGGGTAGTCTTTCCCTTTAAGGAACTCACAGTCAAATCACAATGGCTGACCTGTAAAGGAATAACTATAGTACATTTATAGTACAATGTGGTAAATGTTTTTATAAGAACATTCAGACTGTAAAAACTAGGCTAAAAATAGTGACTTCCTCACAAGTGTGGGGCTCAGAAGCACCAAAGTTGTAAGAGGTGCAGATCAGCTGAAGAAGCAAGCCAGGAGCTCAGTTTAGAAAAGGTCCTGGAGAAGGGCAGTGAGTGGGTCAGCTCACAAGATGCCAGTGGAAGTATGACCTTTAGTTAGCTTAGTCTCTAGATAGAGTTCTGGTCTGAATAGAATTGGTCCAGGAAATGATTATATAACAAGGAAAACAATAGTAGAGTATGTTCAGACCAGGAACTTAGGTATTAAAGCTGTCAGCTAGGTTAAGGGATGAAAATGAATACAACATTTCATCAGAATGGGAATAACTTCAGCTAAGATTTAAGGGTATTAACTAGCAGGGAGTGAGGGGTAACAGAATGTGAGTTCAAGTGAAGAATAGAATTTTTTTTTCTCCTAAGAGGGAAAAAAACTCATCCATAACTTCCTAACTGCTCTGTCCTTGGGGCCTGAGACTGTCTTAATTGTTCATATTGCTTCAGAGGTAAATAATCTGAAGTCTAAAGTAGCTTTTGTTTGTTCTGAAAGACTACAATTGAGTGGTCCAATCTCAGATGCTACAATCCTGACTGACTGGTGTCTGTGTTTCAGGCTATATTGTCTTCAGCGGGCCACGTCGAGCTAATGGCATCCAGGGCTTGAGATTCATCATCCAGTCAGAAAAGCCTCCTCACTATCTGGAGAGCAGAGTGGAGGCGTTCTTAATTACCATGGAGAAGTCCATAGAGGACATGACGGAAGAGGCCTTCCAAAAACACATTCAGGCATTAGCAATTCGTCGACTAGACAAGCCAAAGAAGCTATCTGCAGAGTGTGCTAAATACTGGGGGGAGATCATCTCCCAGCAGTACAATTTTGACAGAGGTAAGGTAAAATTAGAAAATTAGAACCCCAGCCTTTATGTCATTTAAGTACAAAATTTCAGAACACTGAGGCCATTCTACAAAATGGTATTCATTTTGTGATTTGGCACTGAGGTCAGGGTGGCTCTTTTTTTTAGGGTGGCACTTCTAAAGAACTGTAATGCGTGTGTGTGTGTGTGGGGGTGTGTGTTTACTAGGAATTGAACCCAGATGCATTCTATCTCCAAGCTATATCCCCAGCCCAATTTTATTTTATTTTTTTTTTTTGCAGTACTGGGGATTGAACTCAGGGGCATTCTACCTCCAAGCTACACCCCCGGCCCTATTTTTTATTCTTTATTTTGAAACCGAGTCTCACTAAGTTGCGGAGTGCCTCACTAGGTAGCTGAGGCTGGCCGCGAACCCAGATCCTCTAGTGTCAGCCTCCCGAATGCTGGGATTACAAACGTGCGCTACCACTCCCGGCTCCATTTAATGTAATTTTCTGCTAGAAAATTGTTTACTTTTCCTCTCCCAAACTAGAGCTGGATCTGCCTCTATCTCTCATTAATGTGTTATTAACAAATCTAATTTCACTGTTTTTGTTGTTGTTGTTTTTCTTTTTTTGGCAGTATGGTATTGAACTCGGGAGCATTCTTCCTCTGAGCTACACCCCCATCCCTATTTTTTATTCTTTATTTTGAAAAGGGGTCTCACTAAGTTGCAGAGAGCCTCACTAAGTAGCTGAGGCTGGCTGGGAACCCAGATCCTCCAGTCTCAATTTCCCAAGTTCTGGGATTACAAGTGTACACCACCACGCCCAGCTTAATTTCACTGTTTTTGTTCCGTCAATATTCCCCTGAGATTCTGGTATCTAATGCATAGGTATCAGCCAGGTGTGGTAGCTCATACTTGGATATGGAAGACTAAGATAGGAGGATCACAGGTTTGAGGACATCCTCGGCAAGTAATGAAACTCTCAGCAACCTAGTGAGACCCTGTTTCAAAATAAAATTAAAATAGGCTGGGAGCCAGGCGTGGTGGCGCACGCTTGTAATCCCAGCATTCGGGAGGCTGAGACCGGAGGATCCAGGTTCGCGGCCAGCCTCAGCTACCTAGTGAGGCACTCGCAACTTAGTGAGACTCGGTTTCAAAATAAAGAATAAAAAAAATAGGGCTGGGGGTATAGCTCAGAGGTAGAATGCCCCTGAGTTCAACCCCCAGTACCGCAAAAAAAAAAAAAAAAAAAAAAATAGGCTGGGGGTATAGCTCACAGGTAGAATGTCCCTGAGTTCAATCCCCAGTACCACAAAATAAATAAATAATACATTGGTATCTATTTCCCATAAGAGAGAAAAATATGAAAAATTCACAGATTAAACTCCTTTGAGGCAAATGCCACCCTAGAGGCAAGTACCACCCTAGAGGCACAAGATTTCAAACATTTTCCTTAGGAACTCCTGAGATTTGTCACTGCTTTTACGTGTGTACCATACATCCCAAAGTCTCTTGTTTGTCAGCTTTCTCTCACCTTTCTTCTAGAGTAGAGAATAACAACAGAGTACACTAAGCCACACTATAAGTCAGGAGGCTTGGGTTGTATTCTTATTCTGACACCAACAAGCCAAAGATCTTGGCCAAATCCTCTTTGTGAGGCTTCAGTTTCCTTACCTGTAATTTCTCTAGCAATTGGATCCACCATCAATCATAAACAGTATATACCATTTATTGAGGAATTTACCATGTATCTAAATCATATGTCATTTTCTTAATTCTCATTACAGCCTTATTTAGTAGTTGCTTCCCCCAGTTTTCAGATGAGGAAACTGAGGCTTAGAAAAGTTGAAGTAACAAACTCACACTTGTAATCCCAGCATTTGGGAGGCTGAGACCAGAAGATCCAGGTTCGTGGCCAGCCTCAGCTACCTAGTGAGGCACTCTGCAACTTAGTGAGACCCTGTTTCAAAATAAAGAATAAAGAAATTAGGACTGGGGGTGTAGCTCGGAGGTAGAATGTCCCTGAGTTCAATCCCCAGTACCGCAAAAAAAAAAAAAAAAAGAAAAGAAAAGTTGAAATGACAAACCCAAAATCCAGCAGCAAATAGCAGAAAACTAGGATATATACCCAGGCTGGTCTGGTTCCCTAGCCAAGGCTACTTCCTGTTGCACTACATCCATTTACTTTTACTTGAAATCTCTTCCCTTCCTACTTGTGGGAGCAGATTGTCACTTTAAAATATGAGTACTTACTGGGCCTGGTGGTGCAGGCCTATAATCCCAGCTACTAAGGAGGCTGGGATAAGAGGATCACAGATTTGAGGCCAGATTGAGTTACTTGGTGAGATGCTACCTCAAAAAAAGAAAAAAAAAGATCCAGGTGTGGTGGTGCACACTTGTAATCCCAGTACTTGGGAGGCTGAGAGAAGAGGATTGCAGGTTCATGGCCAGCCTCAGCAACTTAGCGAGGCACTCAGCAACTTAGTGAGAGACCCTGTTTCCAAATTAAAAAAAAATGGACTAGGGGTATAGCCTGGATGTAGAAGACCCCTGGTATCTATCCCCAGTACCACACACAAAATAAATAAATAAATAAAATTAAATAAACAAAAAGAGCTAGGGATATAGCTGTAGAGCCCGTGCCTAGCAAGCATGAGGCCCTAAGCTCAATGTCCGAGAACTGAAAAAAATGTATATTTATATGGATATATGTGCCAGGCATGATCCCCAGAGGCTGAGGCAAGAGAATCTCAAGTTCAAACCCAGCCTGGGAAACATAGCAAAACCCCATCTCAAATAATAGGGGTGGAGTGAGGCCCAGGATATAGCTCAATGGTAGGATGCTTACGTGGCATGCACCAGGCCCTGGGTTTAATCCCTAGCAACACACACACACACACACACACACACACACACAAAAAAACAATGGGTATTAGTAGTGCTTTAGACCATTTAGTAAATGGAAATATTAGTAAATTGTTGTTTGATTAACTTTTCAGATAACATAGAAGTTGCATATTTAAAGACACTTACAAAGGAAGATATTATTAAATTCTATAAGGTAAGTTGAATTTATATTTTGACTGATAAGGAAATACGTGCTATGTTGTGTGTTGGTGTTTGACATTCAGGTGGCTTTATGAAGATGTTATTGTGAATTTAAGTATTTCTGACACATTTTGACCTATTACTGAGTAAACATAAATAATTCAAAAATTCATCTCAAGCCCAGTACTGTTTTGCTTTCCCTCTGGACCAAGGACTGTGAGGGCCCTTTCTGGGTTTAAATTCTACCACTCTGGGCTCCCCTTTTGTTTCCACCCCACCCTACAGAGAACATTGTTGAGCTTGTTTGGTGGGGAGGAAAAGCAAAGAAAACAAAAGAACTGTAGAAGCAGATGATTTCCCAAGCTCTGGCAGCTATGAATTGTCTGTACCCAGTTAAGTGTCACTGCGGCTGCTTTTTAAAATACATGATTCCAAGCCGGGTGTGGTGGCGCACACTTGTAATCCCAGCATTTGGGAGGCTGAGACTGGAGGATCCGGGTTCGTGGCCAGCCTCAGCTACCTAGTGAGGCACTCCGCAACTTAGTGAGACTCGGTTTCAAAATAAAGAATAAAAAATAGGGTTGGGGGTATAGCTCGGAGGTAGAATGCCCCTGAGTTCAATTCCCAGTACCGCAAAAAAAAAAATAAAATAAAATACATGATTCCTTACCTTGGAACAATGTTCAGAGATACCATGATTTTTTTGTTTTTTGTTTTTTCTTGTGGTACTGGGGATGGAACCCAGGGGCATTCTACTTCCAAGCTACACCCCCCAGCCCTATTTTTATTCTTTTATTTTGAAACAGGGTCTCACTAAGTTGCTAAGAGCCTTACTAAATTGCTGCTGCTGGCTGTGAACTGTGATGTTCCTATCACAGCCTCCCAAGTGATATCATGGGTTTTAAATGCCTGTTCTCGCTGAGAAAGTTTATCAAGAAAAAGAGAGATATTAAAGTCTTCCCAGGACAGCTTAAAGAGTTTTATGCTATCTAAATCTTCTCCATAATGGAATTGTAAGAATAGCAAAATTTGTAGTAAGTAGGTGTATAATGTAAAATAAACATGCCAAGTACAAAAATTCAAATTTTATTCTGCAATAGAGTTATACTTTTGAAGTGTTACATATATTCTTTGTAATTTACTGGGGCCTCTACCTTGTATAGAAGTTTTTATGTCTATTTTTCAAGTCAAGAAAAAAAATTATACTCTGAATTACTATACCACCTTAGAGTCATCCTTTGGTGAGCTTGCCGCATGCTCCTCTCCCTTTGGAGAGAGATCATCTTTCCAGGGCTATATTGTATCTGTCTGCACAAGAATCTGTGCCTGCTGTCCTCATTAGACTGGTTTTATAAGCTAGGTTGTACAGTAGTGAGGCCCGAGCACATTCTCCAAGGCTTGCAGTGCCCATTCAGTTCATCACTGCTAGTGCTGTGGGGAAGGTAGGGTGAAAAGAGCAGTCCCTGGTGGAAGGTGCTGTAGTTTGGTAGAGAAAATAGTTGTCTTGCCCCATCCACAAGTTACTTACACCTCTTCTTCCCAAGCCTTCCCAAAACTCCAAGGCTCCTGTTCTCTGTGTGTGGAAAACAGTATTGATATGGCTGGCAACACCTTAATGATGAGAGAGTGACACACACAGACACAAAGAGAGAGAGAGAGAGAGAGAGAGAGAGAGAGAGAAAACATTATAGTTCCAGAACTTGACAGCACAACCCAGTATTTTGAGTGCATATTTTAGGCAGTGAGAATTGAGCCATTTTGGTTGTGGAAGTGGATGGCTGGACAAGTTTTCTTTACCTCATTCATGGCTTCTTTTGCCTTGTGTTGAGGAAGGCATCTTAACTACTCATGTTCTTTTGCAGTAAAAACCTTTTGAACATATACATCTATATGAAACAAAATGTTGATCTGAAATATAACCCCAATTGGGTTTTGTTGTTGTTTTGTACTAGAGATTGATCCCGGGGCATTCTAACTCTGAGCTACCTTCTATCCCCAACCCTTTCTATTTTTTGAGTCTTGCTGTGTTGCTGAGGCTGTCCTCAAACCTGCAATCCTCCTGTGTCAGCCTCCCAAGTACCGCCACTCCTGGCTTCCTCCAATGGTCTTTATGTAAATGAAGAGAACTACCATAGGGGAGTGAGAAGCAGAGAATCAGGTATAGGACATGTGTTCACTGCCAGGCTGTTCGGTTGTTTAAAGGGCTTTCTTAGGTCTGTTAACCTCAGTCAGCTTCTCCTGAGGTTCTTTTATCTGTGGGGCATCAACAGGAGCATATAGGGTCTCTGAATACACACCCAGGGCTCACCACCAACTGGTATCTTAGAAGTAGCTGGGCATGGTGGCACATACCTGTGATCCCAGTACTTGGGAGGCTGAGACAAGAGGATTGCAGGTTTGAGGCCAGCCTCAGCAACTTAGCAAGACCCTGTTTCAAAATAAAAACTAAAAAGACTGGGGATGTAGCTCAGAGGGGGGAAAATAGCCCTGGATTCAATCCCCAGTACAAAAAAAAAAAAAAAAGGTATGTAGTCTTTGGCACTTA